>JAAGKR010002455.1:0-15540 GCA_011419295.1 Clarias macrocephalus | reverse complement strand
CCCCCCCCCCGCCCGCACCACCACCACTCCCCGCACACCACCACAACCTCCCTACTATTTATGAAACTGACTATGCAGCCACACTCCTTCTATTGATTTCCCTAAGAAAACTTATTTGAGTGCAAAATGGCTAGTAGGAACTTACACCCACACTGGCTTTCGCTCCAAGTTATACTGTAGCTTTTCTTTAGAATTCCTGGGCTGACTCATTTCAGAAATGCAGTGGCAGTCCTTTTGCAGAAGGCGAGAGGACAGTATGTTACTCCTGTCATTGATTAATGCCAGAATTATTCCACTGGCACATTATTCATGTATTTTATGCAGATTGAGAATCCAGTAATAAGGAGGTCAGGAGGAAATTGGTGCATTTATTTAATAGAGTTTTATTTTTACATGCCTTTACCTTTCATTAATGACTTGGCTTATTCAAATCAACAAAATACAGTCTTGGGTTGATCTTTGTTGATTTTTTAAATATATTTTTTAATAGTATTATCTGATGATTCTTTGACCAGTCATGCAGACAAAACGTGTGGTAGGGTGCATCAATATTAATCCTAGGGCTATGGACTCAAGCTCTGTCTTGCCTACATTGTCATCTATACAATTTGAATTATAACAATTTGACCTTGCATGTTGAACCTGGTGTCAAATAAGAGTCAAAAATTATGTTTGTTGTCTTTTTGCATACATAAATTTGAACAAAAAAAGTTTATTCTTTTAGAAAATAGCCTAATCATTGGCAAAAGGAAAGAATAAGGTCAACTAGTTGAAGTAAAGGGGTAACTTCATCATTGATGTTTCTTTCAGTTGAGCTTGATGTTGATTTGGTCAGGACTCAAAACATTGCTCACGGCAGATTTTACTATAGCCCTGATACTGGTATAGGCTATCAATTCACCTAATACCTCATGATACCAGTTTGGTCAGTGTATATACTGCCATATAAAACAATGAACCACACAATTACGACAACTGACGGGTAAATTAACATTCCATAACACAACGTTTCTATAAACTGGAGACAATATGGTCATGTTCACCCAAGGCTCATTTATGCCAGTGGGGAACAAATCCCAGCCTGATCATACAAAAAAAGTTAATGTAGCACAAATTGCTGAAAAAGGTCAATGCTGGCCTTAAAAAAGGTATCAGTACACCCAGTGCATGACATCCTTCATGCATGACACTAAGCAGGCAAAAAGTACAGGATTGTTGTCCCTTCCTGATGAAATCCCCTCATTTTTACACAGGCTTGGAACAGGGACTTAGAGTGCCTTGCAACCCCAGTAGCTGGTCATGGAGCAGTAGCTGGTATGTTAACACAGGCCTTGCTGTGGCAGGTGGGGAGACAAACCCTGAGGGAGCAATACCCTACACAGTGATTTGTAGGTTGACAGACTGCAACAATATCAAGAGGAGGAAATAAATAATCTTCGTACAAATACAAAAATTACAAATAGAGCTAAACTGATCAAACATCTTAGATATATCACCCAGTGGGACACAGCAGTAGGCAACGCTGCAGCAAATGCTAGCTAGATTCCTCATCATCTCAGGGAGTTCGCCTCTGGCTGTTAAAAGCACTAAACAAATGCAACTGAATTGAGATGAATTGAATTTACAGTATATAAATTGAATTGAATTTACTAGCTAGGCAAAAAAGTCAATTTAAGTGAAAAACAGCTCTCATCCTGTATATTGTCTGAAATGTAATAATGTTGTAATAATGAAGAAAAAATCTGTTATCAGATTGCTTTTTGTCATTATTCCATTTACCAAAGTCAGAAATGGTTTTCCTGTTATTATGCTTCTGCCCACTTGCTACACCAATTTAAAGTCAGATTTTCAGTCCTACCATGTGCTGTCACAATTTTCCCTTAGTGGAGCCTGTAAATGACACTCCAGGCCATTAGGAAGCCTGTAGCTCTGTTTACTGACATGGGACTTTGGGTGGTCACATGAACCATAGCCTACACACATTACAGCATCTGCAGATAGCTATTAAAACTTATTTCCTCTAGCATGTCAGGAAACTTTCCAGCCTTTTTTAAATGAAGCCCATTTTCCCCATAGTGCATATTATTTGACAATATAAGATGTTGAGCATTCAGCTCACCAGCCCATGGATGGCTCAAAGCTGATCTAATGCATGAACATTAGTTGGTTAAAGTAAATACTTAAAACTTTCTTAGCCATAGGGAAAAGAAATTCATTTAGAAACTGTCACTTGTAAGTTTTTCTTCCAGTATGAAGCTTCTAGTGTCTATGTTTTTACATCTGTCCACAATAAGAATGAAAAGGGAATTATGGAGTGTAATCTATCTATCTATCTATCTATCTATCTATCTATCTATCTATCTATCTATCTATCTATCTATCTGTCTATCTGTCTGTCTGTCTGTCTGTCTGTCTGTCTGTCTGTCTGTCTATATATTTATAGTTCCTTGTAAAGGTATTCATATGTCTTGTACTTTTTCACATTTTGTCATGTTACAACCACAAATGTAAATTTATTTTATTGTCATTTTATGTGATAGGCCAACATAAAGTTGATAAATAGTTAAAAAAACAATATATATATATATCAGCATCATGAAGCCAAGGAACATGCCAGACAGAACAGGGATAATGTTGTGGAGAAGTTTAAAGCCAAGTTTTTTAACATCTCACAGAGCACTGTTCAATCCATCAACTGAAAGTTTAAAAAAAAAAAAAAAAAAGTATGGCACAACTGCAAACCTACCAAGACCAGGACGTCCACCTAAAGTATACTGACAGGCCAGGAAATGAGAGCATTAATTAGAGACATAGCCATAAGGCCCATGGTAACTCTGGAGGAGCTTCAGAGATGCACAGCTCAGGAGGAGCTTCAGAGATTCACAGGTGGTACAATCTGTCCACACGACAACTATTTGTAGTGTACTTAACAAATCTGGCCTTAATGAGTGTCAAGAACAAGATTGTTGAAAGAAATCTAATGAAGTGGGGGAACACTAACACTGTGTGTGATGGTGGCAGCATCATGTTGTGCAGGAACAGGGAAGCTGATCAGGATTGATGCAAGATGGATGGAGCCAAATATAGGGCAATCGTATAAAAAAAACTGCAAAAGACTTGGGAATGGGGCGGAGGCTCACCTTCCATCAGGGCAAAGACATATAGACAGTGCTACAATGGAATAGTTTTAATCCAAGCATATTCATGTGTTAGAATGGCCCAGTCAAAGTCTAGACCTAAATCCGATTCAGAATCTGTGGAAAGACTTGAAAATTGCTGTTCACGCTCTCCATCCAATCTGACTGAGCTTGATCTATTTTGAAAAGAAGAATGGGCAAAAATCTCACTTTCTAGATGTGTAAAGGATGTACAGACATGGCTGAGAAGACCTGCAGCTGTAATTGTAACGAAAGGTGGTTCTATAAAGTATTCAGTATTGGCTGAGTACAATTGCACAGGTATTTACAATATTTGTAAAAAAAACAACTGAAAAGAAATTGTCATTTCATACGTTGCCTATATGACCCTTTAAAAAAATTCTCAGTCATGTATGTATAGTTGGTTAAAATGAAATAAAATTCAGTTTATCATATTGCTTAAGTTGTGCTAAAAAAGGACATGTTAGTCCATACTGTAGTTCAAAATCCTGAGCCCTATACATGTTTTTGTTATTGTATTGTATATCATTTATATCATACATACTTATTCTTTTGTTCTTATAATATTTTTTTTATTTTTTGTTCAATAATCTGCACAATCTGTAGTTTGGCGCAATCCACTACTGTTGTACTTGTACAACCATTTATGTGAAAAAATTTAATTCTTGAATCTTGAATGTTTATTTAAAAAATCAGCAAAACAAAAATTGGATAAAAAGCTCTGGGTTTTAAGGGTTACGTGGGGAAAAGGCTGTCTAAATCTGCCTGGCCCTATAGAGCCAAGTAGGTTTGGACAGCTATTTTCCTTCATAAATGCATAATTTAAAAACTGCATTTTGAATTTTATTCATGTTATTTATGTGTAATATTTTTAATAATAAAAAAAAATCTTGGATTTTTCCCAGATATTCTTCTGAATTTAGTCATGTCCAATTCCTCCCTGTCACTAGGGGCTCCACATTAAAGCTACTACAGCGCTATCTGCTCCTTCCGCAGATGCCCATGAGTGGCCATAGAGCTGTAATTAATGTGAGAGCATTGCCTCCAATCCCACCCTGCTGAGAGAGCTTGGCCAGTTTTGTCCTACCTCGGCTTCAAGAAGCTACAGCATCATCGAACCAATGATCTCTGGGTGATAGGGCGAGCCCTTTACCACTGCGCCACTCAGGCGCTATTGATATGTAATATTATAATTTGTTTATGATCTCAATCACTAAAATGTAACAAATATGCAAAAAATATTAGGTAGGGGCAAATACATTTTCATGGCACTGTGTGTGTGTTTGTGTGTGTCGGTAGGGGGGGGGGGGGTATAGAATGTATTTAGGCATAAAAACAGCTTTTTCTTTTTTCTTCTTCTTTTTATTATTAGATTGCACACTTTTTGTGGTTTCCCCAGTATTCAGAGATATAGAGTTTAGAAAATGTTCAGCCCTGTGAGTAACATAAAGTCTGACCCCTTGGAACCTTTTGATTCCCTATACAGTACTTTTTTAAAAAAATCCTGTTTAGTATAGTGAAGTGTATAGTGAAGGACTTTCTCAGAATGGCTTTTTGAAATAAACAAAAAGTGCTTTTTGCATGAAAATGCAAAGTATGATTGCTCATCAGCAGCAGAGGACACTGAACTGTTGGCAGAATGACTAATGTCACTACTTAATGATCACTATGGTGAATGTTCAACTATTAATTTCAAACAGAAAAAAATTGGGAGGAAAAAATGACAATAACAAAAGAAGGGTAGAGGCATGGAAACTATTTTTACTCTCTAGCACTACACAAGATGAATGAACATACCAGAGTTGGAGCAGTATCTGTATATTAAATGTCAGGAGCAAAAGTGACACCAAAAACAGGTGGAAAAAAATTAAATAGCTAAATCTTAAAAAGTACAGTACTGTAGGTAATAATCAAATTGAACCCCATGTATAAATATAAATATAAACCCATGTATACTCTTTTACAAAAGAAATGAGTTAAAAAGACCCTTAATAAGTCTAGGTTGACTAATTAATTAATTTTTTTTAACCATTACATAGTATACTTATGCAACATTAAAATGATGTAGAATAAGCAAACATATATAGTATAAAATGAAGTTGTCATTGTAAATGATATTAATCCTCACAGCTGTTAGTTTTGTTTTACTTTCTTTTTCTTTAAAATGTACTCCCAGCGACGATAGAACACCGACAAAGTGATGTGAAACATAGCAACAGCTTTTCTAATACTCACCTTGCTAAAATTATTTTAAACCACAGTGAATCATCCTTCTCCGCCAGTGTGGATTGAAGCATTGGTTGAAATGTGATGGAGATGTGTGTGTAAGGGAAAGCAGTAAATGCTTTAGAAAGTGTGGGAATTGATCTAAAAGTTGTTGTCGAAATTAAAGATCAATGATATGTAATGGTATGTTAGAAAGGGTGTGTATTGTATTAGTATTGAAATATAGAGCATATTGTATAAGTCAGGAAAAAAACATTATGCTGTGCTGTTAAAGGGAAATAAGGAAAATTCTGAACAATTTAGTAATTAAATGAATAGGAGTTACTGTTACCATTTGGCATTTACAACAGATTTGAGGCATTTTATTTCTCTTATACCTTAGCAATTTGCAGATAATTAATTACATTTTATGTTAACCTATCCACTTATAGTTCAAATAAATGTTCATTTTCTAAATAAATTAGCTCCAGTTATTACAACTCTCAAGTGCCATTCACCCAAAAGCCTCTCTTTTTACCTTTTAAATAAGCAACCGAAAGAATTACAATTATTAATTACACGTTTTCAATAATATTTTAATAAGTTAATGTGGCGCATCCGCCATACAAGTCCCTTGTTGTTACCCTGTGTAATACAGACAGAGTTCATTTTAGAAATAAATTAACACCTTCAGACAAATCTGAACAGTCTTATCAATTTCTCATCTTTAAGTACAGCATGTCTAAGCAGCTAATCTTTAGAGTTTTTGTTTGTTTGCTTGTTTTTATGTAATTAATTACAGTACTGTGCAAAATTCTTGAGCCCACATTTTTCCATATTAACTTTAATTAAGTTAAATGTAATTACATTAAATTTAATTATTTAGATAAAAAGGGAACAATTGATTTACTGTGACAGGCTGCAAAGTGCCTAAAAATTCCATTAAAAAATTGATTGTTAATGTAACAACCACAGCAGCAAACCTTATTTCCCCTCTCATCTGTTCAAACCACTCAGCATTCAGCATCACCAGAATACTAATCATATGTCATCACCTGCACCTGTTTCTCACTGGTTCATGCATTAAGTTAGATGCTTTTATGCTTTAATGATTCAAATGTCACTGTGTGGCTTAACGAAGAAAAAACATTCCTGTACTGGACAGGCAAAGGGACTGGACTGAAAAGGAGACTGAAAAAAGTCCTTCAGAAGCCTGGACAACTATTTCTCAATACTGCATTCAAAATACAAAAAAGTCTGGTAAAATACAAAGAAATGGGGGATGGCTGAAGACTTTTGCACAGTACTGTAAATCTAGATCCAGAGACAAATCCGAGCCCAACAATCCAAGAATATATTGTTAGTGATAGTCGATGGATTCTGTTCAGAAAGTACTGTGATGAGTTCTGGGTCTCTCTTTCACGTGTGAAGGTAATTTTTAGTGGAAACTCACAGAACATCCTAATCAGAGGTGTGAGAGCTGGAAGCAACCTGTTTGTCCTGTGTACCTGCTGGGCTTCTTTTTTCACGTGTTTCATTTTTCAGCATTCAGTTTGTGATCAACATTTGTGCTGTTCCATACAGCTGGCAGCTGGTCAGGAGAGGGCAAGCACATCACATGACAAAGAGGTAGTGCAGTTTTTGTACACTATTTTTTCAGCCTTTCTGAATGTTGTAGTGGTGCTTCGAAATGCTTAAAATGGAAGCAACCTTGTTGGTAAAAATAGTCTGTTTTCCACTTATGTTGTTCATTAGGACAACGTGTTTAATACATAAACACTATATATATCCACCAGCCCTTTTATTAGAGGTAGTGTTATCCTGTTCATTCATGAAACTATCCTATCAGCACATTGCACAGATATCTTGCTGATACAATTCAAAAACTTCAGTTAATGTTCAGAAGCGAGGAAAAATTTTGATCTCAGTCAGTGTCAATGTGGCACATTTGCCGGTGCCAGAAACAGTTAAACTGCTGATCTCCTAAGGTTTTCACACAGACTACACAAAATGGTTGAAGTACAAACAAACAAACAAATTAAAAACATTCAATGGGCACCAGGCAAAAATGCAGATTGATGGGAGAGGTCAGCAGAGAACAACCATACGACTTTGATATGATGATAATAAGGCTTACATAACCATTGACAACAATGATCAAATAAGCTTAGAAAGCTTATTATGTCAAACATAATGTGAATCAGCTTGAACAGCAGAAAAAATGTTTCTCATATATTATTATACCTTTTAAATTGAGCTTTGTTAAGGGTTTGTAAAGAAGAAAATGAGATTCAATAAAGGGATGCTGTGGTTTGAGGTGAAGTAAATGTCTATAATACATGTAAGTAGCACACAAGAATGTAATAAATGTATTCAATTTATCCTATTATTCATGGTAACTTTGGGAACTGAACAAGAAAACAAATGTGTGGTGTTTTTCTATTTCAGAGTAGTAAAAACCTTTTTTTTTTGGCAGGAAATACTCAGCACTCTGACGTGTGGGACTTTCCCCTCATGCTAATCTTTTCAGATTGAATTCACACCACTTGAGTAGTGAGCTTTGACTTGCTCTGTTCCTCTGCTTATGGAAATTTCCTTCGATCTGTCGCAGCCAGGTTTAGCTGACAGCCTAACAGAAAGATCTGACCCTCCTGTTCAGTGAACAAATGAGACTGCTTCTAATACAAAGAGACTGCCTGAGCCCACAGTGTGCTTGAGCACAAACCTCAGCATCACAGTGTGTTACACCCCAGTTTTTTAAGATCTGCTAAGCCAGCCAATTATGATTCATCAGACGCTGACTATGGTCTTTTTTTTTTTTTTTAAACGTTGAAAGATTTTTAAAATCAATTACATTTGGCAAAAGAAAGATGTTTTACAGATGTGACAAATATCAACTGTAAAGGCCCTCAAGCCTTAAAAAAATGAAACCAAAATTTTGATAAATGAAACAAAAAAATCAGGAAATGTGTTGTTTTTCTCTGTTCAAGCTAAGGGTTGTTTCTTATACTGTATATCAATCTGGTTGCTGGGCCTGGATCAGCACAGAATTCTGTACTTTTTTCTTTAGAACTAACAGAATTAATGATGTAGTAAGA
This sequence comes from Clarias macrocephalus, assembly GCA_011419295.1. Taxonomy (NCBI): domain Eukaryota; kingdom Metazoa; phylum Chordata; class Actinopteri; order Siluriformes; family Clariidae; genus Clarias; species Clarias macrocephalus. Next base: position 7,079 of record JAAGKR010002455.1, on the reverse strand, counting down.
TTATACTCTTTTTAATAAAACGTTCCGTTTTCATCATTCATCATGATTTTTGTCTTTACAATAAAAGAAAAAAAGGGCACATTCACAAAAAAATTTGAATTTCCCCAAAACCGCCAAGTTACCAATATCAGTCTTAGAACTATCGAACAATGAATGAATCTTCATAGGGTTTATTTTATATAATACATTTTGCTTCCCGTTCTGCTATTTTATATTAATTTGAGCCTTGCTTGGTGGATCTTTTTGTCCTCATATCATCTTTGTCCATGAAGTTAGTTGAACTGATGCCCCTATTCCACTATGATTCCCTGCCAGCTTTTTTTTTTGGAAATACATAACTGTTTAAATCATTTTAATTTAGTTCTCCTCATATTTACTCTGTTCTCATGGGCGAGGAAAATGTTGATTTTATGTTCCCGATCAGTTGAAGACTCGTTTTAGAGGAACATAAATCAAATGTTCTCTGCGACTAAACATCATATGAATGGGAAACATTTAAATGCTTATCAGAGAAACATATTATATGCTTGGAGACAATGGTAGCAGATATCACTATGTATTTTTTAGGAGAAAAAAAAAACACTGTACCAAATAGAAATATCATCAATTATGTAGCTGAAATCCATCCTTGGATAGTAAAAACTTTTATTTATGCTTGGACAAAGATCAAGGCAGTTGCATCCCCAAATTCTTCTTTTTAGGTCATTATTGCTGAATATTAGTAAGATTACAAAAAGACTGAAACAAATAAAAGGTGTTCAGGGGAAATCCAACAAATGCAACAGTTGGTACGAGAAAATACAAGATTTCTATGACAATGATCTATGAATTACCTCTTACTGTAGCTTGCTACTTGGAACCAGGATCTATAGGGGAAAACTCTGTCAAAGACTTCTGAATTTCTAGATCCACAGTTCTAGGTTAAACTCAGTAACAAATGTTTAACTGGGAAACTAACAAATGTGACTTACTTGGAGGCAAAGAGTAATCCCTGTATTGTGCCTTGTGCCAGAAAAGACAAAACAATATTCTTTGGTCTAACAGAAGCAAAGTGGTTATTTTTGGTCGTTAGGAACACAAGGCAGGCTACACTCTGGATGGGGATGCATACTTCACGCATATAGACCCAAGGCGAGGTTTGACCCTTCGACCCTGGAGGTCTGTGTTAACCATAATTTTAACCACTAAGCCTCACAACATCATATTCTTTATTATTTGTTTTAAAACACTTTGCTTCCTGGTTTCTTATTCCTTATATCATGTTTTAAACTACTAGTCAAATGTTGTTTTGAATTTCGAGGCACATCTACTGTACTACATTACTGAGGACGACTATTCTACATCATGTATTTTTGTCCTCTTGATAGTACAGTGTGTATTAATTCTTGCTGTTGTGAAGCAGTTGGTTCAATGGTGCTGTTTAACCTTGTCAAAGAGGGTTATGGCACACCATGGTGCTAAGTGTCATTCCACTGACAATGTCTGCTGGGATTTTTTTATCCAGGCTCATACTTTAGCTGCAGTATGCCAGCATGCTCACTGAATTCACTGTACAAGGGCACCCACTCACACCTGTTTTATAATAAGCATTTTTAATATCATATAAGAGCTCTATTTGCATAATGCAACATAGTCTATAGTCCATATGAATGCCTATAGTTTATGCCTCAGCTTGTCACTGTCACCTGCCTCCTAAGAAGACATCTGTTACTCATAAGTCACCCTTCATACAGTATGAGCTTATTTACTGTTTATAGAGGCTCTTTCAGATTGGTGTTGCCAAGTCCTGCTGTTCCATCCTAGTCTGAGGCATCAATGTGTTTTGCTTGTGTTGATCTGTTATTGCACTAAAATGTAAATACTGCTATAGGAAAATTATTAACAACAACATGAACCAAGTGACTTATCACCTGACATAACATCACATCCTGATATAATTTATTACCCTTGTATTAAAGCAAGTCACCAACAACCTTCAACTTTCTAAATAGCATGTTAAACCTTTTATCAGTTACGTTTAATCTTTTGGAAGCTGCTTTTGCCATTACTTATGTTACAATAACTATTCTCCCACCAGGTTCTCTTTTTGCATACCCTTGTCATTCTTTCATGCCACAAAACCGAACCACTGACAAATAAGCTTCATTGCCTGTTATATAAACATCTATTTATATAATGATTATAAACATTTCTTAGTTCAATAATTTTTAAAATTATTTTGTAACTGATTAAAACTGTCTGCCATGTTAAATGATTTGGTATCATAGAAAGGATAACTTAGAATAACCTGTGATTTACTCAACACCTTTTGGGCAATCAGAATTTAGATTTCCGTAGTGTTATGTATTTGTTTATGTAGTTTTTTTTTTTTTTTTTTTGTAGTTTCTAATATTCTCATCACACATCCTGTGACACTTTAAGCCAGTGTTTCAAATGTATGTTTTGTTTTCCTGATTTAAAACCTAAGTCTATTGGCAGACCTTACTAATGAGCTGATGTCCTGAATCGAAAGGTATTGCCAAACTCAGTGACTCAGGACTGGAGTCTGACAACTCTCCACTGTGTAGACAGGCACAACTTAATTACCTAAACTTCCTTAACTCACAGCTACCAGCATTCCAGTCTCAGGAGACATGGTGTAATTTTTCTAAATATCTGTGTGACAGGGTAATTTCAAATGTCCAGCATTCTTTCTGAAATGCCCATTTTGCTTAACAACTAGAGAGTTAGGACTGCTCAACATGCAGGCACAGGTACCCAAATCATGTCCTGGAGAACTCCTTGTCCAGCACATTTAAGGGCATTTCAGCTTGCAACACATCTGATTTTACTGAGATGTATTGCTGAATTGAGGAGGATGTCTTAGAGCAGGGAAAATGCTAAAATTATTCACAACATGATATGGGAAATTGTGTTTTATGTTATGATTTTTAAATTGGATTGAGACTTGATTAGTAGAAATGTATAGTATTTATAAAATCTGCTTGATAGAGATGAGCTCCAGCTTTGCCATGTGTGAAACCTACTTAAAAAATGTGCCCATGACTGATTTGTCCGCACGCAATTGTTATGTTTTGGTTTGGAGATTTTCTGAGGAAATGCATTGATTATTATAAATTATGAGCAAAATAATACCTTCAGTGACCAAGAATCATTTGGTCAATCGTATCATAAATGTATAATTGTATGTTTTAGAAACAGCAAGGCAAGGCAAGTTTATTTGTATAGCACATTTCATACACATAACTAAAAATACAGCCAATAATAGCTGAATCACTGGCAGTACACCCCTAAGTGAAAATGTGAAATGTCAATATTTTGTGTGGCCACCATCATTTTCCAGCACGGCTTGAATTCTCTTGGTCATGGAGTTCATCAGAGCTTCACAGGTTGCCACTGGAATCCTCTTCCACTCCTCCATCACAACATCACGGAGGTGGTGGACATTTGACACCTTTTGCTCCTCCACCTTCCTTTTCAGGATGCCCCAGAGGTGTTCTATGGGGTTTAGGTCTGGAGACATGCTTGGCCAGTCCATCACCTTTACCCTCAGCCTCTTTAGCAAGCCAGTGGTCATCTTGGAGGTGTGTTTGGGGTCATTATCATGCCGGAACACTGCTCTGTGGCCCAGTTTCCGGAGGGAAGGGATCATGCTCTGCTTCAGTATGTTACAGTACATGTTAGAATTCATGTTTCCCTCAATGAACTGTAGCTCCCCAATGCCAGCAGCACTCATGCATCCCCAGATCATGACACTCCCACCACCATGGTTGACGGTAGGTAAGACACACTTGGCTTTGTACTCCTCACCTGGTTGCCGCCACACACGCTTGACACCATCTGAACCAAATAGGTTTATCTTGGTCTCATCAGACCACAGGACATGATTCCAGTAATCCTGGTCCTTAGTTTGCATGTCTGCAGCAAATTGTTTGCGAGCTTTCTTGTGCATCATCTTTAGAAGAGGCTTCCTTCTAGAACGACAACCATGCAGAGCAATTTGATGCAGTGTGCGGCGTACGGTCTGAGCACTGACAGACTAACAATCTTTGGATCTGATGCTGAGAACGTGCACTCAGCTTCTTTTGCCGACCATGGAGAGGCCTGTTCTGAGAAGAACCTGTCCTTTTAAAGCGCTGGATGGTCTCGGCCACTGTGCTGCAGCACAGTTGCTTAGTGTTGGCTATCTTCTTATAGCCTAGGCCATCTTTATTTAAAGCAACAATTCGTTTTTTCAGGTCTTCTGAGAGTTGTTTGCCATGAGATGCCATGTTGAACTTTCAGTGGCCAGGTTGAGAGAGTGGAAGAGCTTTTATACCAAATTTAACTCACCTGCTATTTGGTGACACCTGAGACAGTGTAACACTTAGGAGTCACATGACGAAGGGGAAGGAAAATGGCTAATTGTGCTCAATTTGTACATTTTCACTTAGAGATGTACTCACTTTTGTTGCCAGGGGTTCAGCTATTATTGGCTGTATTTTTATTTATTTTGAGGGGACAATAAATTTACACTGCTATACAAACTTTACACTGACTACTTTTCATTGTGTCAAATAGTCATGTGTTATACCACCCTGATGTTTCATGAGCAGCATTTCAAAAAGATGCAGTTGAAAAGCATGTGCCTCAGGGGAAGCATGTGTTCGCCTTCACCCTTGCTGGTTGGTACTACTTGGGTAAAAAATTGGAGGTACTGTAAACCTCAACAGGTAAGTAAATAAGTAAGGATTGAAGGAAGTCAAGTAAGAAGCACACAAACAAAGAGAAAACAAATAACATAAGGCAAAATTTATAAACCATATATTGCTCACGATGTAGAAATCTTTTGGTTTAACATTATTTGGTCAGTGAAAATTTAAAGCATAATTTTGTGCGTTAAGAACAGCACCGATAACCTCGACCACCACACTCTAGCCTTTGGCTAAGTTCTGCTTCACTTGAGCTTTAAATTAGTCACAGAGTATAATTGGCTAATTAAAAGCAAGAGTCAGTAAAGGCTTTGGTGTTTAAGGGTTTTTTAGATATTCTTCAATAAGGCCTTGTCTGATATGCTAAAAGAGGGGCAGAATTTGCTCAATAGAGCAGGTAATTACTTGAATGAAATATTCCAGAAGTTATAGCAAACAGAGATCATTTAACTGTGGAACATGTCCATATCAGGGGCCTGTTCATAAAGGTGAGGGGCCAGATGTTCATACATTTCACCAAAAACTAAAGCCTATTAAATGTGGCAAAGAGTTATGTAGTGCTTTTTAATAGGAAGGAAGTACAATACCCTAGTTTGATCCTAGTGGCTGTTTAATGTAATATTCTAGGAAAGTACATAATCTGCCCATTACTGTATTGATTTGCAGCAGGTCATTTTAATCCTATACGTTGCGAGGTGGGGCCTCCATGGAGTGAACTTATTTGATCAGCACATCCCACAAATGCGCGATTTGATTTAGATCTGGAGGAATTGGAGGCCAAGTCAACATTTTGATCTCTGTCATGCTCCTCAAAGAAATCATGAGCAATTCTTGTAGTGTGACATGAGGCATTATCCAGCTGAAAGAGGTCACTCCTATTATGGCATACTGTAATGTTACCATGAAAAAGTGTACTTGGTCTGCAACAAGATTTAGGTGATGCACATTGTAACATTCATATGAATACCAGCACTAAAGTTTTCCCAGCAGAACTTTAGCTGGAGCATATCTTCTCCGGGTAAGAAATGCACATAAATTCGGCTGTCCACAGGATATAAAAGTAAAATCTTTTAATTTTAATAAAATTTTTTATTGAAATAATTTTTAATGATTCATCAGACCAATCAGCATTCTTTTAATGCTCCATGGTCCAGTTCTGATGCTCACCTGCCCATTATAATTGTTATCAGTGATGGACAGGTGCCAGTAGGGCTCTCTGACTGGACTTTGACAATGGACTCCCATATTCAGGACCCAATGATGCACTGTATGATACATTCTATCATAGCCAGCATGAACTTTCCCAGCAGTATATGCTGCAGCAACTCTTTTTGGGATTGGACCAGACAGGCTAGCCTTCACTCCCCACATGAATAAATAAACTTTGGGTATCCATGATCAGGTGTCATTCCTTGGACCACTTTTGGTAAGTACTAAACACTGCATGCAGGGAATAACCCACAAAAACAACTCTTGGAGATGATCTGACTCACATCTCAATTTAGCCAAATTCATAAGGCTATGTGTGAGTGAATGTATAGTGAGCAGTATTTATGTGGGTATGTATATTTGTTTGTATGGGTACAGATATATGCATGTATGTGTATGTATGTGTGTATATGTACATGTGTGTATGTATTGTGACGGCAGGCCTAGAGCCAGCGCATCTTACTATCTGCCACCCTAGCACTCAAACAAGCAGAGGAAAACCAAGCACAGATTCAGCACCATGGTCAGCTCCAACTCATGCACAGAAGGGGTGGGGCATCTCAATTCACTGTGGCCCAAGACAGTACAGCACCTACCATCCCGGAAAAATGTTTATTTTTTGCTTCCAACACAAAAACTTCAGGTACTTGCTAAGTTAACTTTAAAGAGATAATTAGATAAAATATCTAATCAGATGAAAATTATTATTATTATTATTATTATTATTATTATTATTATTATGTGGGTAATATATAATTATTAGGTGGATAAATTACATTTTTAAGAACCCCATAAAAAATCCTGATTGTCCTGGTAAAGTTCAACAGTTCTCAAATCAAGACCCATAAAGTGACAAGAGGTAACTTAAACATCTCAAATGTTGCATCTCTTCTTAATAAATTTGAAATTCTGTTACTTTATTCAATCTTATTTGGTATCTGTTAAGACTCAGTTTAGAGTTAGGTTGAACCATGTGAGTAAAGGCATGGGTTATGTGTGAAGTGGAATAGATGTGGAGTTTATGTCGTTCAAAGAGAATGTGCTAGGAATGAAATTTGCACACAGGGGTTATTCAAAAAAGTTATATATTGTCATATAATATGAAATATATACATCAAGATAAAAAAAATGGTTGTAATAATTGAGAATTGGTAATAAAGTCCATATTTCCAATACAAA
>JAAGKR010002454.1:92500-93925 GCA_011419295.1 Clarias macrocephalus | reverse complement strand
TACAAACCACTGGGTTAAACATTACAAACCACTGGGTTAAACATTACAAACCACTGGGTTAAACATTACAAACCACTGGGTTAAACATTACAAACTGCCACTTTAAACATTACAAACCACTGGGTTAAACATTACAAACCACTGGGTTAAACATTACAAACCACTGGGTTAAACATTACAAACCACTGGGTTAAACATTACAAACTGCCACTTTAAACATTACAAACCACTGGGTTAAATATTACAAACCACTGGGTTAAACATTATAAACCACTGAGTTAAACATTACAAACTGCCACTTTAAACATTACGAACCACTGGGTTAAACATTACAAACTGCCACTTTAAACATTACAAACCACTGGGTTAAACATTACAAACTGCCGCTTTAAACATTACAAACCACAGGGTTAAACATTACAAACTGCCGCTTTAAACATTACAAACCACTGGGTTAAACATTACAAACTGCCGCTTTAAACATTACAAACCACTGAGTTAAACATTACAAACTGCCGCTTTAAACATTACAAATCACTGGGTTAAACATTACAAACTGCCACTTTAAACATTACAAACCACAGGGTTAAACATTACAAACTGCCACTTTAAACATTACAAACCACTGGGTTAAACATTACTAACTGCTGTTTTAAATATTACAAACCGCCACTTTAAAGATTATAAACCGCCACCTTAAACATTACAAACGTCTGCCTTAAATGTTACAAACCACTGCTTAAAAGGTTACAAACTGTCACTTTAAACATTACAAACCTTAAGTTTAAACATTACAAACAGCTGCTTAAAAGTTTTCAAACCGCGACTTCAAACATTTCAAACCGTCGCTTTAAACATTTCAAATCTCTGCTTTAATGGGAATTTGCCCTTCAGATGTGACTCTCTTATTGTACAGCATGTGTTGATTCTGCTATTTCTTTCCTAACATTGCTGTCTAACACAACACCAGATTAAATCCCAGTCATTTTGGATCCTTGCTAATAAGACAAGATAAGATAAGATAAGATAAGATAAGATAAGATAAGATAAGATAAGATATACCTTTATTCAGCCCACAGTGGTGAAATGTCTTAATATATAAAAAAACTGAATGATAATTCTCAATAATCTGAACGTACATGGCAGCTCTGCTCATTCCTGGTAAAATGAAGACAAATTACAATCAAATAACAATCCCTCTCCGTCTCCCGAGCAATGCCCTTTAACCTCTGGGCAGGAGCCAGGGCATAAAATGCAAAGGGATCAAAAGGTCAGGAAGAGGAGGGTGGTTGTGTACTCACCAGGTCGTGATTGGTCGAGTTGGAGTCGTCTTCAGGAAACGGGATATAGACAGCTAAGGCCATGCAGTTGGCAAAAATAGCAATTAGTATAAAGATATCAAATGGCCTACAAGCGCTCGGGTTA
>JAAGKR010002454.1:0-87500 GCA_011419295.1 Clarias macrocephalus | reverse complement strand
TGGCTCAGTGTGTCTCTAACCGCCGCGCTAATCTCCACCCCAAAACAGTACAAGCACGTATCACACATCGCGTCTATTCCAGAAACTAAACTGAAGAAGCCCGCTGGCTTACTTTAAACACACCTTAGCTAATGTACTTCCTGTGCGATTAAGCTAATCGTAATGACAACTCATTTGTAACGAATGTATCTCATCAGTAACAAGGCAATAATAAAGCCATTATAATAGACCCGCCCACAATCTGAGGGAATCCTCGCATGCCAGTGAGAACCGAAACACAAACAATCATCTAAACTGTGATTCCAGTGAACATTTCAAGCAACAAAGCATCATTTCCCATTAGATATGAAGAAAAATGATGGATCCAAACCATCAGCTTAAATCATTCTTCCAGCGTAATCAAGTGTTGGGAATTCGCGCGCTCCTCTGGGACCAAGTCACGTGTACGTCTGGGAGACGTTCAAAATTCGTTAAGCGAAGCGAGTTTACATATTTTTTGTAGAATTTTGTACATTTTGTGTAACATCTCGTGAAGACACAGCAGCACAGGTTCTGAGAATGTTATCAAGGACGGGAGCAAGAAGAAAAGGGAGCCGCGTTCAGTTTGGTTTGTAAAGCAGCCGGTGCCGAGAGGAATCATAAATTAAGGTTAAGTGAGGTTTAATGTCTATTTATATTATACTTCATTTACACGTCTTTTCTAATTGTTTAAATTGTTTTTATAAGCAGAAATATGATTGGAAATTGGTAATATTGGTAATATTTTTGTGCGGCCGGAACGGATTATCTGCATTTACATTATTTCCTATGTGACAATGTGTTTCACAATACAACATTTCACCATAAGAACTCGTCTCCGGGACGGATTCAACTCGTCTGCTGAGGTAACACTGTATAGCTAACAGGCTTCATAAGAATACCACACACACACACACACACACACACCACGCGCGCACACACACACACACACACACACACACACACAGAGTCAGTTATCAATGTCTCAGTGTTGCAGCGCTGCACTGATCTGGAAACAGTTTGCCTTTTCCTTTTTCGGCTTGGATAAGAGATTTAATAGTGATTTGCTGGTCCTGTGTCAGTGTAAAACAGTCAGATAAACCTGATCAAACTGGCATCCGGCTGGTAAAGACGGGCTGGGACATGAGGTGGAGTTGGGAAAATAGGACGGCGTTGTGGTGAGGTCAGAAGAAGGACTGAATAAGGGTTTCACTGTGCCTTATACACAGCTTTCCTTTGAGATTATGAGTGAGTTCTCTCTCAAAAATGTAATCTGAATCTAAAATAATCATTTCTGTTTCAGTAAACTCGTCTAACACTGCGTCATGATATAACAACTACATCGTATAGTATAACGAGCTTCTCTATAATTCTGTTTATAAGAAGAAAACCCAAAAAAACACACGTGTTACTGTAAGAAAGTGCCGCCTTTAAGAGTACTGGGAGACTGGAACTGTCTCAGTGTGTGTCTCCCTGCTGTGTGGACGGTGAATTTCCCTGATTATTGGGACGTCCAGATCTGTAGTCTAATAAAAGTTTAATTTAGGAGCGAGCTCGGAAATGAGAATGAATCAGACAAAATGAGTTCGCGTTTGATCCGTCGGTGTCGCCTGAGACTATAGTGAGTAAATGATCTGATTAAAATCCCGCCGCGGCTGACCCAGTGAATGACGGCGCCAAACCGACAGCCTTACTCAGAGAACGTCTGGAGCGAGTGGAAACCTGCTCACGACCATAAAGCTACGATTTACACAGTTATCACTCAGTCATCAGGTACGGCAGAGGATAAGGAACAGAACACACAAGCAGAGCTGAGACAAAGACGCCTCCGGCTTATAGTTGACCTCAAAGAATCGCCATGAATGTGGAATTACTTTAACAGCTGAATGTTTAAACGATGATTACAGCATTTATTTACTGCAACTAAAATTCCCTAACAACGTGCTTAGTCACATGACCACGGCTCGTTATAATATACAGAGTCAGCCAGAAAAAATGTGTCAGGACAAGAAAAATAGTTTGATGTTTATTATACTGTATTAATATAATACTAACAATATTATTATAATATTATCATATATAATACATAACATATAGCAATAAATTTAGCATTAAAATATTAATACGAGTTTTTTTTTCTTTTCCTGTGGTGTGTATGAATGTTTTTGGCTGACTCTGTATGTTTGAGAGCTGAAAAGAAAGAAAGAGACGCCAGCAAACAGTAACAGATTCTGGAAAAATAAAATCCAAAGTGGGTCCGAATAAAAGCGAAAAGAGTTCACACAGGACAGCAAGCTGAACCTGACTTTTACACACTTTGTATAAATCAATCTTCAGCAATACGTCCAGATGCAACACTACTTTTTTATCACTTTGTCCCAAAAATGATTTAATGTGTCTTGTTTCATGGATACGACAACATTATTTCATGGATACGAAGAAAAAAAAAAAAGATTGCGCAGAGGTAAGCCGAATAAACCTTTAAGCATTTGAGCTGTTAGGACTTAAGAACAGCGGCAACAAAGAGGTCACACTGTTTATTCCCTAGAGGTCATCTGACCCCTCTTATCCTGTCGTGAGTTACTGTGTTCAACAGGCTTCAACTACAGTAACGTGAGACAACAGAGGGACGATGGCTTATAACCTTAACATCTGTACTCTAAATCCCAAATACTCACTAAACATATGGAATAATCTACAGTACTGTACAAACGTCTTAGGCACATGCAAATAAATGCGGTCTTAAAATAAAATAAAAAAAAATATATATATATATATATATAAAGCTATAGTATTTGGTGTGACGATGCTTCGAGCACCTCAGGTACAATTTGTGCAGTTTTATAAGAAACTGAGCTACTAAGTTTTACTGAGCGTCCTGCACATCCACCCACGGTTCTTCTGAGGATTTCGACTGTTGCATCTGCTTCTTGCTAAACGTGGTCGCCTATATATAAAACGTGCTGCTTTCTTTTCTGCCATACAAATATTTTTTTCTGTTTTAACTTTTGTCATGAAATACTAATCCTTGAAAATCAGAAATATTTTTTGTTCTGACTCAATCCATTTCATTTGTTCTGGAGGCGAGCTCTTAAGGTGACAATCCGTATTGCGATATAAGAAATAATGTAAATGCAGATAAATGCTTCCAGCCACCACAAAACATTACCAATACTCCAAAACTAAAACGCATGAAAAATCATACAGCTGTCCACTGACGCTAACAAGATTTAAATGGCCCGCGAGCGCACACACAGCCGAACATAGCCGGCTTCGGTTCAGTTTGCTCGTTTCATCATATGCCAAAAATGATTCGTTTGCAGATCCAAATTCCTTGTAAAATTTTAATTCTTAAGGCGAAAATCCGTAAGGGAGGACATTCGTATGCCGAGGTACCAAAGTCAAAAAAAAAGACTAAAAATTATTATAAAAACAAAAAACTAAATTTGTACATTGAAAAACCCAGACTTTTGCCCAGTACTGGAGGTTCTGCTATTAAATCATTCCCTAAGCAGAATAATTTGAGATTCAGGACTTGGGTTAAAGGTTACTAGTGTAAGTACTGTACCTGTCATTGACGATTAAAGAGTTTGTAGAAAGAGTTAAAAGGTTAAATCTAATACAAATCTGCTGATCTTTAATGTAATGAGTGATATTATTATTATTATTATTATGATTATTATTATGATTATTATTATTATTATGATTATTTGAGGTTGAAGTCCACGTACATGTCTGTGTGTCTCTCTGTCTCACTCATTAACACACAGAAATCACATTCTGTAAGGTCGAGTATCTGACGCCTTGTTTACACTAAGTTGTACTTCTTTGGTGCTCAGACAAATACACTCCCTGTTCGGTAATCGGAGAGAGAATCACAGATGAGAAATGGAAAAAGTCGATCAGATAAAGATGAAGTTTTGTCTTAAAACGACTCCAGCGTGTTAAAATTCACTTATACCACGTCAGCGCTGTTATTTCAGCCAAAGTGAAAATATGAACTAATCCCAGTAAAAATATTCACTTTATCTTTTCTAATTAATATCTATTGGTGCAGGTGTTTGTTTACATTGAGACAGTAGCGCATTAGTAGATTGTTTTAAAGTAGATTATTAAATCCCACACATAACTGTTCATAACATCACTTTTACTCAACATGTAGATTCACTGATGGTGCAGATTAAACTTCAGCCAGAGATCTGAGGACTGCAGGAGATTCAGTAAATTCTGTCCAGACAGTTTTGTGTGATGCTGAGACACAATCTAGACTGAACGGACAGACAGACAGAACACTTTCCTGAGACTGGTTTCTGGTCCTGTAATGTATGAAACGTATCGAGCGAGTTCTGACCCACTGGACAGACTAATCCTCTCTTTTATATATATCGATATACATCCTGTCTAACCTGCTGTAGGAGGTCCTGAGTGTTTAATAACAGGTTTACCACCATATTCATTCTCTCTGTGTGTGAAAGAGAGACAGTGTGTGTGTGTGTGTGTGTGTTCATCAGGCGACCAGGCGACACAGTAATCGGTTATAACACTCTAACACACGTATGTTACATGTATCTCTCTGTAACACGAACAGCTTTGAAGAATCTGGTATGAGACATAAAACCCAACGTGTGTGTGTGTGTGTGCGCGCGCGCGCGCCCGCGGGTTTGCGGCTAGTGGCTAAGTGGCTATCAGGTGATGCACGAGCTAACAGCTGCTTGGTTACCACGTTACCCCAGGTTACCACAGCGCCAGGTTACCGCGCTACAGCGCTCCGACATTTTGTTTTGTTTTATATCATTTGATATATTTATTTATATTTATATACACATATATTTCACAAATTAAAAAAAATTGATCGGATATGACGAGTGGTGACAGCGTCACGGGTCTCACGGGACCGAAACACACACATGAAGGACAAATGATTTTTTGTTTGTTTGTTTGTTTTGTTGTTGTTGTTGTTTTTTCCTCTCGAGAGACGCCGCTGTCTTTATTCCAGTATTTTATATATTATATACGTGTGCAGATATATATAGTGTATAGTGTGTGTGTGTGTGTGTGTGTGTGTGCGCGCGCGCGCGCTGGATAATGACCGCGCGGCTGCTGAAAGTCGTTACCTTCCGCGCGGACTTCGTGGCGGTTCTCGCGCTCCGTGCAGATCCGTACTGAACGCTCCGCTGAGCTCCGGCCTCCGACTGCGGCGTTAAACTCATCAGCTCGACGCGCGGGAGACGCACGTATCCACACACAGGTTATAATAATAGTAATGACGACGATAATAGCAATAATAACGGTCCATGTTCTCCGCGAGACGTGCAGGACGCCAGCGCGCACGAGAGCATCCTCGGTACCGAGTGCGCGTATGCGTGCGTGCGTGCGTGTGTGCGCGCGCGCGCGCTTGTGGTGTGTGCGTATGCGTGCGAGTGTGTGTGTGTGCGCGCGCGCGTGGAAACGCTCGCTCGTCGTCGTATTATTATTTATTTATTTATTTATTCCCCCAGCGTCGCAGTAAACAGAACGGTCCAATCCTGCGCGCGCGCTTTTATTTAACACCAGCAACACGTGAAGCCGCTCGTTCACTCACTCACACAGTCAGTCAGTCACTCATCCATCCATCGGTCGTCATTCAAACAGCGTTCGTATGGACGGTATAACTTTGACGGTTCATATATATGGAGAGAGAGAGAGAGAGAAAAATGATGTGTTGCTATAGTAACGGCGCCAAACAGCCAACCAACGTAATGACACACGAACTCTCAAGGCAGGATAGGTAAAACAAAACCTTTCATCATTATCATCTTTTAGTTGTTAAGCCCCCCCCCCCCTCGTGGCCTGACAAAGTGACACCCCCCCCCCCCCCCATGCCCTTTAATTCACTGCAGTATGATTTATATCTGTCTAAACAGTCTATAATCAGGTGTCCCAGGGGAGTATCTGTGGCTCCTCCTCCTCCTCCAGCTTGTGCCCCTTTACAACTGTCACTATATTCTCATCTCTGATTGGTCGAAATGTGTTGCTTTATCTACAGTATATAAGTAAAAAAAAGAAAATCTTTCTTTCGATGATATGTTTACGGTTCATATATTAGGGGACCATAAACCAGTCTCAGAAAATAAATGTCTGTTCTATCACAGCATTACACAAAACTGTCTGGACAGAATTTACTGAATTGTTTGCAGTACTTAGATCTCTAAATGTGGAGTAAAAGTGATGTTATGAACAGTTATGTGTGGGATTTAATAATCTACTTTAAAATAATCTACTAATGCGCTACTGTCTCAATGTAAACAAACACCTGCACCAGTAGATATTAATTAGAAAAGATAAAGTGAATATTTTTACTGGGATTAGTTCATATTTTCACTTTGGCTGAAATAACAGCGCTGACGTGGTATAAGTGAATTTTAACACGCCGGAGTCGTTTTAAGACAAAACTTCATCTTTATCTGATCGACTTTTTCCATTTCTCATCTGTGATTCTCTCTCCGATTACCGAACAGCGAGTGTATTTGTCTGAGCACCAAAGAAGGACAACTTAGTGTAAACAAGGCGTCAGATACTCGACCTTACAGAATGTGATTTCTGTGTGTTAAGTGAGACAGAGAGACACACAGACATGTACGTGGACTTCAACCTGAAATAATAATAATAATAATAATAATAATAATAATAATAATAATAATAATAATAATATCACTGATTACATTAAAGATTAAAGAAGATTATTATTAGATTTAACATTTTAACTTTTTCCACAAACTCTTTAACCATCAACAATGAATATTAACACTAGGTCTTTATAACAGCACCCAAAAAAAAATAAAAAATACATTTACACTTCAACATGAAAAATATCTGCACAAACGAATCACGGCCACATGATAGCATCCAAAATGGTGCAACTACAAGCATCTTTAGAGGAAATATTATATGTTACATTTTTGTCATAATTTAAGTTTATAATTTGAGTTTTAAAAAAATAGATTACAACTGTTGAAGAGTGTGGCCATTTTTTTTCTGTATATATCAAATCACAGGGTTGTGTTACTGTGCTCATTCTAACACGTTATCATTTTTATAGTATCAGCTCGTGCACAGGATGTTGTCTAAAGGACGCATCACGTAAACAGGTTTAAATAAATAGTTTCCCATAAGGAAATGTTTATTTATCATAAATGGAAGGAGTCTCCAGTGTCAGAGCTTTTCAAGGGTAAAGCCTTTTTATTCCGTCTCTCAGTGACATGACGACATGCTTGTTTTTAACTTCAAGAGACAGAAAAAATGGTTGTTTATACGTAGCTGCTATAATGTAAGTGAGAACAGGAAACAACTTATTTCATGGACATTTAACAACTCTTAATGTAAGTGGTAACAGATGAAAACACAAAACAAATTAGGTTTGGCAATTTTGCGGTAGAATAAGATAAATAAAGACTCAGGGGTGGGATGTTGTAGGAAAATAATCAACTTTGTGGTAGTAACAGAAACTTCACTTCTTCATCTTGATTATTTTCCTGGAACACACAAATTTTATTCTTAATCCATTTACTACCTGGAATGCAACTTTTTAACAGTTAATTAGAGTGAAAAGAAAATGTATTCTGAAAAGAAATGGCTGAAGGTGTGTGTGTGAGACAGACAGATAGAGAGAGAGAGAGAGAGAGAGAGAGAGAGAGAGAGATTGACAGGAAGCCTTCTCTCATCAGGACAAAGAGGAAATAAATGCGACATAAAAAGCGAAGCAGTCGAATTTTAAATAATCTGCACCGAGAGGAGGACAACCGCAGGCAATAGAGGGGGCGGGTGGCTGTGTGTGTGTGTGTGTATGTGTGTGTGAGAGTGTGTGAGTGTGTGTGTCATAGTAGAAATCAGCACTTGTGCAACACTGGAGCCAGGCTGGTTGGTCAAGCAGAAAGAAACACTTCTTCACCAACAAAGTAAATCTTACATGTTTAGAGGTTCAGAGTCGAGGTGCGAGCAGAGAAACGCCTCAGTCATTAAGACACAGATGGATTAGACAGAGGGAAAGTGAGAAAGAGTAATGAGGAATGTATAAAAGTCAAAAGAAAATGTAAAAAGCCAGCAAGAAGCAAAATTTTTTATACATTTTGATTTTAGTGTAATATGGAGTTTAAGTATGAAGCCGAACAGGTGAATTGCGAGCCATCAGACGTCCTGAGCAGATGGGGAAAAATGTATTTAGTGATGTATCATGATTTTTTTGTGTGTGTCACAATTCATGTATCACCAAAAAAATCTATTTTTGACATATTGTTTAAATTAATTCATGTATGTTTGCATTTCTGGTAGTAAGATGTTGCCATTCCTCTATGATCCTGCAGGTGGGGCTATAATCTATTCACACAGCACAGAATCCTGTAGGATAGGAGCAAATTTTTTGCTGAGTATGTTTAGAATTGTAACGAAATCTAAAAAGAAATTAATATCCGATCAAGATATTTATAAAAGTGTGATACGAGGTTGTATCAAAAAGTTTCAAGATTAGCTCTGTTTAAAACAAAGTACTTTATTACTTATTACTCACTTATAAATACTTTATTATTATCTATGGCAGGTAGGGTGGGTGCGGCAGCTCTCTGATGATCATCACACACAAGTTGCCGAATGGTTTGGACATTGAGCTTGTTGAAGATCTTCCTGATCCCTCGTCGTCTTCCGGTGATGTTCGTCCTTTCTTGAAGTTCCCGTGCCGCTCAAAACACGTCGTACGACTCACTGCAGCATCGCTGTAAACTTGCATAATCATGTCAGGTGTGTCTGTGGCAGATTTGACCAGTTTCACGCAGAATTTCACGTTTGCTCTTTGTTCTAACTTTCTGTCCATGACGAAATAGCAGACGTTGTAATGCACATGGTCAGAATAGCACCGGTCCCACAGCTCCTGATGGACACAGGACCATGTCTTTTGGCACGCTGACTTGTGAAGGGCGGTGCTCCCTGTGCCTGTACGTGCAGCCTTGTGCAGCCTTGAAAGTCTCGAAACTTTTTAAAACCGCCTCGTACTTACAGAATTATATACGAATCGACACCCAGGTATCGTGATGATATTGTATCGGGAGATTCCTGGTGATCCTCAGCACTATTTAAAGCGCTACTCATCCTGCAGGGCGAAATTCTTATCATGGAATGAAGGTGGAGTTGGAAGAGTGCTAGTGATATGACATTATCATCCGTCAAATCAGTTTACAAATTCTCCAAGGATCCCTAATGTACACAGTTCCCTCAGCGTCTTTCTCAGGCAAAATAACCAGCAGATAAGTGACTCAGAAGCATGTTTCTAATTACTCCGTCCCACAGGAGAAACAACCCGGTTAATCGTCCTGGATCTGCCTGGCTTCTTGTTGGAGGGGGAAAAAAAGAAGCTTTCATTTAATTATCTACCAGTTCACCACTTTAACCGTGTTAATGTCCTTTTCATTCTAGTTTTCTGACGAATTCTACAGGAACAAAATGATAAATGAATATAAAATGAGCCATTGTGTGCCATGAGTCCCTGAATCATTTAAAGGACAGGTTCCAGTGTTTACCGTCTGGTGCCATAAGTACTAACCAACTAGCTGACTAATATCACACTAATATTATAACTAATAACACCAATCACCTACAGGACTTCGCCATGCTAAGTAGCGTAATGGTCTCAGGTCCCGGGTGTTAGAACCGACTGAAAGTGGTGCAGGTCGATTTTTAACCTAATAAAATGAGTGTGTGGTTGAGGGCTCCCGTGTCGATTAGGGCCCCGAAATGTTCAGAAACGATCCTGATGTCTTCTCAGCATTTCCGCCTCCGTCAGCACATCAGCACCACATCAGCACGTCCCTCTTAAGGCCCTCTGGAGGAGACTCACCCTGACGGCCAGCTTTAATGCTTGAACGGCTCCCGTTTTCAGGTCGGCTTCTGTACGGAAAGCCAACACCCTCCACCTGATCCACTTTCACACTCGAGGCTTCTCTCATCTTACAGCAGCGTCTGGAATCTTCTCTCATCATCACCTCTCTGCGTGTGAGAGAAACCTTCTCCTATTAGGCGTTTTAACAAAAGCTGAGGAAGGACCTGGAGAGACGCGGGTGTCCTGATTCCCTCAGACGTGTCCACACGTACACTGTGTGTCTTTTCATTTAAAAGGTCTTCGATGAATAAATTCTGAACCGTGCCTTATATATCACTGTATATTACGGCGTGTACAATTTGTAATAATGGTGCACATGTCTGTTGTATTAGTGTAGCGTATATTGTAATATAATGCATTATGTTACATATTGTTACAGAGACGATACATGAGAACGATGTCCCGCATCAGGTTTGTTACTGAATGTCGTGTCCTTAAATAAAAGTACAAATTCCTGCAGATTATCATGTGGCGATATCTTACCTGAGGGCGGCTGATAACGACTCGTCCATGTTTTTCCCCTCGCTTTACCTCCCGCTGTGGCTGCCAGGTGAAGAAAGACGGAGTTCGCACGGCCACTGGGATATTTTTACACCCGGTGTCCACTTACCTTTCTGGCCAGGTGCAGCACCTCCTCCCAGAATGCACCTGAATTATTGAACAGCTCCGAGCCAATCGGAGCGAATGTCAGTCCACTATGAGTGTGCAGATATTAAATTTTCACGGCAGGATAATTGCTTAACCTTTTACGAGCGTGAGGTCTTATTCATTATGGTTTGCCCACTGAATTCTAGTTTGTCTTTTTAAACGCTGTCACGTTACGCAGTTAAAAAAAAAAAAAATCATAATTGAACCACCTTTCGTTTAGACCTTTTTTTTTTTTTTGACAGGAAGTGTGTGAGACGGACACTCTGTCCCTGATTCAGACTGGGACATGGACATTGGGGCGACAGACTCGGTTCAGTCTGAAAGTTCCTTGTCTGCTTCAATCATGTCTTCCTCTTTGTCTCTGCTTTTGTCTTTCTCATCTTTGTCACCCAAATTCCATCCTTTAAGAAAGCTTTAACACTTTAACCTCACAACGCAACATTACATACACATAGAAGTGCGGAAAATGTCATTTCACTATTTTTATATATCCTGTATAATAAACTTGTGTTGCTTAGAGTCTTTGCATGTTTTAGTGGACAAAATATACGTTTTCTTTTTGGCCTGAGGGCCGGCGGATTGATGTGCATTGTGTGTTTCCAGATGTTCAAGAGCTCTAAAGTTTCCCAAAGAGGAGTTTAGATGACGCTCAGCACACAAACAGAGGAAATGCTCTTGTATATGTACTGGACGTACACACGGCACTGAGACACCAGCGTGAGCGCATGTCGTATTCACACATCACATAGGGGGGGACATGTAGCGTAATTCCTACTTCCTGACTGGAGCTGTCTGATCAAGGTGGAATTCTGGCCCTGATTTCTCCAACCATGCCGGAAACTGATGTGACTGCGTACACAAGCATATAAAGAGCAGGACAACTGTTTCATCAGTGTCCTCATCTCCCTATCGGACGTTCTCTCTCCTCCTGTGCAGATGTGATGATTTACAGGAGGGCAAACTCTGTGTCACACTACTGCAACAGATTCTGGGTTACGGAGTGAAGGCCTCGATTGCAGTTTGTGTGTGTGTGTGTGTGAGAAAGAGAGAGAGGTGTTTGCAGGTCTGTGCTCACTGCCCTTTTTTGCGAACCGAACTCAAATCCCCAGCTCTGGCCGTCTGACCGGCCGCTATGTCACAACCGAGCTGTAGCTGTAGCCGTGGAGCAAAAATAGAAACGCTTTTAGAAGTTAGCAAGGCACGAGACACCCTGATTGGACGAGAAGCGCGACGTGAGAGCGTGCTCCCGGGATGGGATTGGGTCACACGTTTCACAGGGGTTTGAAGAGAAGCATTTCTGACGGGGTTAGAAAGCCCAGGGGAGAGTGAGCGAGCGAGCGAGAGAGAGAGAGAGAGAGAGAGAGAGTTACAGATGACTGCACCACAGCACTAATGCTGACTCGCACATCACAATAAGGACTTTTTTTTTAGTTACACGTCTTACAAATATCTTGTTCTCGCCATGTGCTATGTATAGCCCTTATTAATTATTAGAACATTGTATATCGAGTCCTCAGAGATCCTACACCGTCCTGGGAGACAAGACAGCGGCCCAACCCGAACCGAGATCCGCTTTCCTGCAGAGTTTGGCCCAGTTTATGTCTTTACGCTTACAATATATATATATATATATATATATACTATACGTATGGACGTTCATTGATATACATAACATGTATGAGGCATGTACTGAATCTAGTATTAGTATTATAGTAACTGCTAGATATTTTAAGAAGATCCCTGTTGGACCTGGATGTGTGTGTGTGTGTGTGTACAATATTTATTTATATATGTAAAGCTAACACAAAACAAACACTAATAATGCAATGCATAACTGGCATTACTCCTGTCCCATAATGCGCCACAGTACAAATGGGGCGGAGCCAGTACAAAAACAAAATAATAAGACCGCAGTGTTCTCATTACTGTACACTCACACTACTGTACACACACACACACACACACACACACACACACCATGTCACTAACTCTTCCTAGGTTACAAGATCTCATTGTTATTATTAAATCTCTCTTACACTGCTTTACACAATTTTTATTTATTCAAAGTTACAGTTCATATTGTAGAACATCCATGAAATTTATCTCACATTATAGCAGCTATAAATAGTCATTGTCTTATCAGTCTCTCTGTGTCTTTCTCTCTTTTTTCCTGACTGTTACAAAGCACTGACACTGGAGACTCCTTCCTTCAGTGTTACATGACGACATCTATAAAAAATAAACGCATGTCTCCTTACAGGGATCTTCACCTAACCACGATGTTTAGACATTTTAAAATCTGTTTATATGAAGCGCTGCAGCGTACACTGGGAATGAGCGGTTGCCATGGAAACAATTGTTATAACGAGCTCATTAATATGAACCCGCACTACTGTCAGAGCTGCTGGTATAGAGAATTGATCAGCATCTCCTGACCAATCAGGAGCCAGAGCCCCATTGAGTGTTTGCAGAATACCCAGGATGCACTCTGGTGTTTAAAGGGGAACAGGTTGTGCGTGATGATGCTGGAGGTAATTAGCGATGCCGAATGATGGTGCGACCCTCCCCGGTTCCCTGATTTAATGGCAGCGTGAGTTGGGTGCAAAGCAAACGCAATCATCCGACATTTTTCCGCCTCGGCAGGAGCCCGTGCACGGAGGAGATCTCAAGGTTCTTCGACAGAGCTGCCTGACCGCCGTTAGCCCGACTCCAGAGCTGCCTGCGTCCATCGTGACATCATCGTCCTGTCCTTCTGCCAGAACAGGACGAACATGACATCACAGCAGCCTCGGAGACTTAGACACATGCCATGACTGAGAGAGAGAGAGAGAGAGAGAACAAGGGCGGGAGAACGGCACAGACAGACAGAGAGAGGGAGAGAAATAAAGACAGAGAGCAAGAGAGTTAAGTTAAAGAGTTCACTATGCCCCCTTCAGCCAATAAAACTCTCCCTCTGAACAGGAAGGATGAACATGAACAGAACTCAGATTACACTGAGCCGACTGTTACTCATCTCTAATAAACTGTTTGTGCATAAACACTTCATTTCTTTTTAATAAATCACATCATCATTCCTCAGTTACATTCACCTGAAGGGGACAGACACTGTCCCATACCACCCCAGTCTCTCTGAGCCTCAGTGTCCCTCTGTCCCTCACTTTTGCCACTTTTCTCTTTCTGTGTCTCAGTCTCTCTCTTTGTGCTCCACTGTCTTCTTTGTCCAAGTCTCTAGTCTCTCTCTCCACGCCAGTCTCTCTTTTTGTCCCAGTCTCTTTATGTGTGCTTCAGTCTTTCTCTCTGTGACCCAGCGTCTCATTGCACCCCTGTCTCTCTCTCTCTGCACCCCTGTCTCTCTCTCTCTCTCTCTCTCTCTCTCTCTCTCTCTTTGCCCATGGACCTCTTTTATCATCACATTCATTTGAATTAACCTAACAGTACTAAAAGTGCTGCCCTTTGACAATAATGTGGTTTGATATCATCTAGAAATGTGCTGTGTGGTTTGGGGAGGTCATTTTACAAATAGTTACAATATGTGTTGAAATTAAAGACTTCTGGGTGGAATCAATGGAATAAATCATGATTCACACACACACACACACACACACACACACACACACACACACACACACACAGACACACACACTGTACTGATGAGTCGTTCATGAACGCTTGGTTCTTTTTGAACGAGTCTTTAACGTGACTCAGAGTCTCAGGGAGTGATTCGTTCATTTCCTACTGGGCGCGCATGCGCAGAGCATCGCAAAACCTCCGCGTGGTATGTACAGGGAACCGAACTGAGCGGTTCGTCTCATGGGTCTTCTGATGATGGGAAATTCGAATCATTTTAGTGACTCGGTTCTTTGAATCTCGTTCATCAAAATGAACGAATCTTTTTTTTTTTAGTCATTGAGTTCATTTCGTTCTTTTGATCAGAAATAAAATAAAATGTTACATTTTCAATAAACAGACACAAGACATGTCTACATACACACAATTCGGCTGCAGCTAAGGACATTTTATGAACAGAATGAGCAGCTCACTATCATATCTTCTGGTCTGAATCATTTGTTCTTTTGAATCTATTGAACTGCATAGCGTCTATGGGAGTCACGTGACACAATAACGAACGACTCGGACCAAAAGACTGAAAGGTGACTTGTTTCTGTTTTCTGTACAGAACATACGGAGGTTTTGCGATGCTTTGCGCATGCGCGCCCAGTAGGCTAGGAACGAGTCACTCTCGACTCGACTCCCATAGACGTAACGTGACAAAAACAAAACCGAACGATTCGGACCAGAAGATATGAAGGTAACCTGCTCATACAGTTTATCATCATATTTCCTCAGCTGCATTGTAATATTTTCATTACTATAGACAAAATTGTTATTTAAAAGAACGAAATGAACTAAATGACGCAAAAGATTCGCTCGATTTAATGAACGAGATTCAAAGAACCGAGTCACTAAAATGATCCAAACTTCCCATCACACACACACACACACAAACACACACACACAGAGCGGTAACGCCAAAACCGCCCAAACAAAATCAATCTGGCAACCCTGTGTTTTTTTTTGTGGTTTATTTTAATGTACATTACTGCCATCTGGTGGGGAGATGATGTATTAGCAGTCCAAGGTCACGGGCTTGATTTGTCTCCCAATCTCTTCAGTGCTCATTGTCAGCCTTGCATCTCTCTCTCTCTCTCTCTCTCTCTCTCTCTCCTACACACACACACACAACACACACACACACACACACACACACACACACACACACACACACACACACACACACACTCATTAGCAATAAGTGCACCTTAGCTCAAGGTGCTACTGAGTGTGTTGACATAAAACCTATGCATAAAAACTGTGTGTGTGTGTGTGTGTGTGTGTGTGTGTGTGTGTGTGTTGAAGACCTTGCTTTTGGAGAATGCATGTGGAAGAATGTTTCTCTTCCACTTCCCACCCACACATTATCGTTTCTAAAAATTACCTCTCTCCCTCCCAAAGACGCAGAAGGACGAATCCCACCCCCTCCACCCCTCTGCAGTGGAAATGCTGGATCGTTCCAGATCATACCAACTTAGGAACAGCTGTAATTGTGTGTGTGTGTGTGTGTGTGTGTGTGCGTGTGTGTGTGCGTGTGTGTGTGTGTGCCTCAGCCTCAAGGCTGAGTGGTAATACAATATACAGTTATACCAGTGGCACAGCGGGACAGTGACGCAATTCTGGCATCACAAAGACAAGCTCTCTGCACTCGGATCATCCGAAATGATGCATCCTTTTCTATTCCACTCAGTTTCATTCGCATATCACTTTCCTTTACACAATAGACCTTGACCACGGAGTCAAAAAGGGACCCGTCCTCCTCCTGCGGCCTGAGCCTGGCCCGCTAATGTTCCACATCACTAATGTGCTTTATAAACTGAGTTCTGAGCTAAAATGCATCCTGACATTCGGATTCTTTGACCACAGTTCGTCTATGTTACAGTCAGCCTCTTCACAGTCTCCTAAAGATCAGCGTTGTGGCATGATGCCAATCATCTGGTGTGCAGGAACGCTTCTAGCAAGCTGGAGAAAGACTGCAAACTGTACGCTTCATCTCTCACACACACACACACACACACACACACACACACACACACACACACACACACACACACACACACACACACACTCAAGTATGAAGGTCGGAAAACAGCCATGGTCTATATAATTCATAAAAAATAGGTTACATTATATAAACAGGGATAAGACTTAGAGAAACCTACAGGACATGCTGCTGTGTCACAAGGCTGCTAGAAACTTGACAGCCACTAGGGGGAGACAAAGAGTCATAAAGGTCTCGGTTAAAACTCGGTTACTGACAAAACGAATGAATGAAGTAATTCATCATCATGAAGAAATTCAAATCAAATTGCAGTGAAATGCTTTAACAATCGCCCATGACCTAAAAATTTTAATACAGAAAATGGACTACTCAAATAAAGAATATGAAATAAGATTATAATAATAAAAAACAAAAAATTTGTATAAAAAGAAAATATTCAAATAAGGAATATAAAATATAAAAGAAGAATATAATAATAAATGATACAGTATAGAAAATATAGAACAACTTTGGCTGTAAAATGTACACAATGTACAAGAAATAAAACAGAACTGAAATGGAATGGAAATGGAAATGTGCAGTCATGAGCACAGCAGCGTAACAAAGTGTGTGGAAATGAGTTCAATGTGCAGCGATGTACAAATGAAAAGAAACGTGGCGTACAGTTTAATCCCGGTTTTTGCCCTTTCAGTTATTACAGCATACAGGACAAATTCAAGGGGTGTGAATATTTATGAAGGACACTGACATGGGAAAACAACCATCACAAACTCGTGCCACGGTACAGAGTGATGTAGTGGTTATTGCTGTCGCCTTGTGCCTCCAGGGCCGAGGGTTCAATTCCCACCTGCATGCGCGTGTGTGCGCGCGTGTGTGTGTGTGCGCGCGTGTGTGTGCGTGTGTGGAGTTTGTATGTTCTCCCATATGATATGCAGATCAGACAAACTGACGTTCCCAAATTGCTTGTAGTGTGTGAATGTGTGTGTGAATGGTGAGATGAGGTGAGGTTCCTACCATGATGATGGGAATAAACACACAAATATGAGAGGCAATAAAACAATATTCTAATGGTCTCACAGATGATAAATAATGAAGGGTTACATTCTTACACGCTTACATTCTCTGAATGTTTTGAGAAATTTGGTATTCCAACACCTCCACATGAAAATATAGTATTGTAGTCGATGCAACACCCGCAGGATTCATGAGACCTTTAAGGGATTTAATGACTTTCTTAAGCAATCAGTGGATAAAAAAGAGATTTACTTACATGGTATTGATATTCAAGGTTCAAGGTATATTTATTTGTCAACGCCACCATATGTGCCGAATAACCGAGGTACCGTTTCTCTTCTCTCTCATCATGTGTTTACATTTTCAATGCAAAAAATACATAAAAAAAACAGTCTGTGCAATATAAAAACAGTTTTATATTTAAGGTAGCAGCAGTACACTTGTAATAAGCATATAAACATCAGAATGAATATACATCTGAGTGGACGTGCTGTACACGGGGAATTCTGTTAATGTGCAAATTTTTCATTAAAGACAGAAAATTGTGTGATACATGTAGATGTTTGATTCATTGCAAATGCAAATACAAATACTTTTGGAATAACCGATTCGAGAATATCGACTTGAAATTGATTTGGACTGAAGCTAACCAGTTTCTCAAGAGATATAAAACTGATCTCTCTGAATTTTCTTCTTTTATGGTAACGTGATGTATGTGGAGTCTGTTTTGCACCTTTAACTTTTTTGAATGGATGTATGTAAAATTATTTGGATTAATGCTGAATCTTTATTCACTATGCAAAGTGGATCAAAAATTAATATAAGGAAAAGAGATGTTATATTGTTATTATGATGAAAAATGTTATCTAGTAATTTTTTTGTACACAAATGTAAATGGTCAGAAAGAAAGCCCCATATCTCCCATTTCAAGCTGATTTATTTTGAAACATTATAAGGACCTTCAAGCCGGAAAGCAACTAGGCACTATGGATTAATTCAAAGAACTAAATTAATTCTCTCTATTATAATAATGAAAACGTCCCTTCTTGTTATTTTCACTTGTATTTTTTCAGATGTAATAATCTGTTAATGTAATGTTTATAATGCCTTATATATGCTTGTTAAACGTAAAAAAAGAAAAAAGTTTCAACTTTAACCTGTAAGCTACAATTGTTTTGCCCAGTAGGGGGCAGCACAGAGCTTTTTGTCTGTCCTGTGCATTTTCCTCTCATATTATATTACACACTATGCATATTACGGTGGATCAAGTCTGTCCAGGTGCCTGCAAACACATACACGCACGCACACACAGACATGCACTCATAGTGTTAGTACAAGTACTAATGTTCCATAATGTAATCCTAAAATGTAACCCTAAATACATTCGATCATTTAAATGGCTGAAAATTCCAACCTGTGTGCTGATTTTCATGACCCTTTGAGCATGTTAAGACCTCCAAAAACACCTGGATGCTGGAAGAAAACATCACACTATGATGTCACTCAAAGCGATATCAGTCAGGAGGTTATTAGCCACTTTTCACATAAGTACTCGCCGCTGCTGAACCCTTTGAGATATGAAAAATCCCTCTGCAATTTCACATCCACGATATCTTGAGATCATACTGACCCAGTTTGGTGGCGATCGTATAAATCCCCTAGAAGGAGTGTATCAAATTCCATTGGATGAATTTTGCAAACGACCCAAAATAACTGACTTGCTGATTGAGAGCCCATGACATGCACAGCAAAAGTTCAGCGCAATGAGATCTAAATGTGTCCCAGGTTTTACATATATACGTGCAAGTCCATGCAAAATCTCACGCGAAGGCCCCGTGCCTAGGGTTATCCTGTCGACAACGCCAATTTGAGTCCAAAAATCTCAGTGTATCGCCTTAAATTAAAGCACATATTTTTTCCATAATTGACTGTAACTTTTAAAATAAAAAGAAGAAAATAAAGGCGAGTCCACTGCATCAGTTGGTCCCCGTAGAGGAGGCGTGGCCTCTGTTTCTGTTTTTTCCAGTGAAGGAGGTGTTTCCTCTGTTCCAGTGAAGAAAGTGTGGCCTCTTTGTTCGTTAGTCCTTCTGAAATCATCAAAGCCTTTGTTCCCTATTGAAAAATTAATCAGAAGGTAACAAGATTCTGTCCAGTACAGGAGCTCACATCAGAGAGTCTCAGAGTTGAGGCTTATAATGTATAAAGATAGAGATGAAGCTGAGTTGAGGGATCACCAGGTATCTCAGACGTCATGGATGTAATACGTCACCCAGCTGAGAGACGCTTATGACTCTAAACGTTTATGACTTTAGGGTGACTTACCAGAGAGCGCTGTACTTCCGTTTGGCTCCTCGGATAGCGAACACGACAATGCCACTGCCATAAGACAGAGTGTAGACTGCAGTGCGAGAAGAGACTATGGGTTAGACGATCCTCCCAATGTAGCCCTTTCACAATGTGCTCTCACTCACACTCTCTCTCTCTCTCTATTTAATCTTTTGCATTTAACATTCAGTTCATCACTTCCTGCTTTTCTGATCCTGTATATTTTTCATGTTCTTACAGAAGTCTTCACATGTTCAAGACAGGTTTAGTCTCGACTTTTCCAAGTTGTGAATCGTTATAGGCTCTTAAAGCACCTTCAGCCGTTTACACTTTTATTAAGTCGTATTTTTATAATGGCGTCTAAAAAAATATTTAACGAACTGTGCGTGTAAATGCTTTTGTGAATAAACACAAAAAAAACTGGTCACACCTAATTGCATGTAATCATCTCCATACAACTACAATTACTTTAACTAAAGACATCTAGGCACGTACAGCTGGTTCCACCTTTGCACATCGCGATTCACACTGGAATTTAATGTATTTATTTGGGAATGTGGATGAAGACGGATACACACCATGGTAGGACCTGAGATGTAGCACAGCCATAAACAGCGCAAAACCAAACCCCCATAGTGCATCTGGTGGGAACGAGGAAACAAGGATTAAAGAGGTGTTTCGTTCATGGCCACAAGTCATTTTCTGGTTGGAAACCTGATCCACTTACCTCTCCAGTGGAAAGGTGGACCTTTGCATTTTTTGGTGTGTGGAGGCAAATCTAAAACACAGAGCATGAACAAACATATATACAGCAGATACACAACAATGCACGTAAATAAACATCACAATGTGCACGCGGTCCCACCAGAATGTACCTCAGCCGTACAGAATTCATCAGAAAATCCCTGCATACCTGAATACACCAAAAACACCAGGCTATATCGTCTTCTTTCTTTCCCTGTAATTGTTGTTCGGTTTAGCCGCACAATCCTTCTCCCATTTGTTTCTGTGCTTGTTGTTGAATCACCCTGGTCTCGGTTTTCCTCTCCCTGGTCTTGCTGGTGTTGTTCCTTGAATAATTCATTTTTTTCCTTGCAGTGTATCCAAAATACAGAATCTGTCTCTCTATCTCTCTGTTTGCTGTCTCCAGTAATCACTCATTTGTCTCAATTTATCCTCAACGTCTGCCTTCATCTCTCTTCCTTACAGGGCAACTTTACCCAACATCCATTCAGAAACACTGCCCAGACAAGCACTTTCCACAGTTTGATTCATGCACCCATGGACACACTGTGACTTCCCCGAAGACCAGCAGCCCTGCATGGTCCTAAATCATTAGGGTTATCGTAAATGACTGTGAGACAGCTTACCACAACACCAGCCCACGGCCTCGAACACAACCATGAAGAACACAGTGAGGACGACCGGCATCAGCAGAGCTGTAAAGGCAAGAGGACACAATCAGACATTTAATAGTAAAGGACTGTAAAGGACTGTGTTAGTAACACTGACCAGCCAAAAAAGTGACACTCTAACATTTTGTTGGACCACTTTTTGCATTCTCTATAGCATTTTTTCCAGTCTCTATGGCAGTCTTCTCCAGAACATCCCAAAGATTCTCAGTGGGGTAAGGTCAGGACTCTGTAGTGGCCGATCCATCCAAAAATCCACTGGCGGAAAAACGCATGATTATTCAGTACATTCAGGTGGTCAGCTGACCGTTTATTGCCACATATCGTTACTGAGCCTAGACCTGAGCACCTGAAGCAACCCCATATCATAACTGTTCAGATACACAGCTGTTTAGTCCCAATCCCCTTTCACGTTGTGGAAATGCTCTTACTGTCACTATTCAACTTAGCCATGAGTTCTACTGTTGTTTTTTTTACAATTTGATTTCACAAAAAGTGATCACATTTCTTCCTCCAAATCGACGGGTTCAGAACTATGCCTCCAGGTTTCAGTGATGCGTCTGACCCAATAATGCCTCTAACCCAGTTTTAGTAGCTTCAGCAATCTTCTTAGTTTTTTTCTTTGCTTGATGCAGGACAATAATTTGACAGTTCTGAAACAGAGTAAGATATTTGTCATGACCACAGGATGTGTCTTCTGATATAGTTGAGTAAGAAGCTCCTCACTGCATCAGTTTGGGTTAAATAGCTTGTTGCAGCTGAAACACGTTAATCACTGCAGCAGGTATCCACTGGAAGGCTCTTAAGTCTCCGCTTTGTTAAAACCAGGTGGTGATTATTATTATAAATTATTACACACACACACACACACACATATATATATATACAAGCAAGGCCCAAAAATGTACACACACTTCAACATTAACTATACAGTACACGTCTCTCTTCTGACAGTCACGATAGCATCAATGATGGTGCCACTACTGTCATCTTTAGGGGAAACATACAGTAATACTACACATTGCTGCCATAATAATTCAATTCAAGTTTTAAAAAAAGGGGCCTAGATACCAACTACTGAAGTGTGTAAACCTTTTTTGGGCCTCTCTGTGTACAGTATATGAAATGGTTCAGAAATTTTCCTGCCTAAAAATTTAAGTAAATGTAGGTGTTTTGATTCCTGAACAACCAATCAGAATCAAGCTCTCTCCTACACAGCATCCTGTGCAAAAACAAAACAAAACAAAACAAAACAAAACAGAACATACCAACACATACAAAGAGAAATAAAATTGAACGGAAACTTCAAATGTTAAAATATTTTATAATGAATTTTTTTTAAGAAACTTAAGATGCAAAAAATGTTAGGGGGAAAAAACAACAGGTTTGACTTTTATACATTTTTTATTGCACCTACAGAGTAAGTGAGATACTGTAGTATTAGTGTGAACCCAGAGATGCTACAGTACATATTTTAAAGAGTTCCTAGTGTTGATTTAACACCTCAAGTGTTTATATATGACCTAACGGTCACGAATGTACTCTGAAAGTGTTAAATCAACACTCTGGGTGTTAATTCAAGACTAAGGATTTTGCTGTGTAGATGTTTCTTTTTTTCCCACATTATAATCATTGTAATTGTACATCTGTATATTTGCAGATCTCGCTATATATTGTAATTTATAAAAAAAAATTGTATTTATGATTTTCATTTATTGACTTCCAGCCATGTTTTTATTTATTCATTATTGATTTTTCTGTTTAGGGACTGATAGATATGTTTGTTTTATTCTCTGAATCCCAGGTGAAATGTCAAGATGAAAGACTCACGGTAGTACGGCCTGTAGCTACAGAGTCCACAGCCCAGGCCGAAGCAGATGGAGAAGAAATGATAAAACTTATCTAAAAATAAAATCAATCAGTTTACTGGCATGTGTTACAACTGTTACTTTCACTTTCAGTTCTTAAACAATTGTAGGATTGTAACAGAACACTTACAGTGATCGTACAAGTCCAGCTTGCTTTCTGACTCCATGTGAACTCACAGGCAGTTTCTGTCGTGTCAAGTGTAATGTTCAGTCGTGTTTTTTTATAGCGACCAGTTTGGTGTCCGTGCCATGGAGATGCCAGTGTCGTCTTTGAGGAGTGATTAAAACTGGCTGGTTCACAAATGACACTTTAAAGGTAAACAGTGGAAATCCCCAGGGAGTGATTTCACTTTCATCTTGGCCGCATTTTGTTCTATTATTCATTATTTTCATATGTTGTGACATATTCCAAGAGCGTGAGCTGTTTTATTTAAAGCAATATATCAGATTTTCTGGAAAGAGGCCAGTAACTGGCTTCTCTCAGTTTACCGTCACTTCAAGGCCGACCTCATCCTCGGTCCAGGAAATTATATCACTTTATTAGCAGATCATGTGATTCAAATTGAAATCCCCAAGCTGTGGGAATCAGTTTAATACAGTATTAAGCTACAGGATTTTAAATAAAACTAAAAGATCAAATATTTATGCAGTGCCAAAGTATTGATAGATTAAGAAATATAATACATTTACTGTACAGTTAAGGAACCTTTTCTGATCTCAGAAAGGAAACTTAAAGGTTAAACTTAAATTAAGAATAAGTTTAATTTTTCTTTTCTCCTTCAAAGCTGGAGCACCTAGTGGTCGAACAGGTGAAATACAACAACACTGGATCGTCGTTTTTTACGTTTTTGAGCGCAACCTCGCCTCCACGATCCACACAGAGCGCCGAGGTTTGTGTTTCTGCCTGAACTGTTTGTCTGTTTATCTGCTTAATAGCCGAGTTATAACGCAGTAAACGTGTGTCTTGTTTGCGGGGATGTAAGGTGAAGCACTGCCCCCTAGTGGCTGAAATATCCTTCCCTTTCTTCCTTCCTTTCTCGTCGAAGTTGTAGCGTCTAACCGATTACCGTTATTTAAACAAACAATTGAAATTCAGCTTTTACTTGAAATTCAGTAATTATATGTCACAAGTTATTGTTGCACCTGAAAAAACAAACAAACACAAAAAAAAACCAGGGTTATATGTGGGTGACACGTTGAGAGTCACATAATGTCACATGACCTGAGTGCTGACAAATGTATTACAGAACAACGGGTCGGTAAACGACATTTACTGTCAGGGTGGACGCCGGGTGTTTCATGTATACACTGCAACATTCCCAGTGTTGATTTAACACCCCAAGTGTTTATATATGACATAATGGTCACAAATGTACTCTGAAAGTGTTAAATCAACACTCTGGGTGTTACTTCAAGACTAAGGATCTTTTACAGGCCTACTGTAACAACAGGTGAACGTGTTGCTGAGCAGGTTCTAATTGTGTCTGCATGTGTTGGATATTTATATTCATTTCAAATAAATTTCAAGAATGAATTTTGAAACTGAGTTGTACCTTTCTTTGCATTTTCCAAACACCATCATGAATTCACGAAGAAAAAAAAAATGAAATCTCGGTCTAAAGTGGCCCGGCATAAACTGGTGAAGTTATTTTTGTTTCAAACAGGGGAAAAAAGACAATTACAGTACAGTTGAAACTCTTTGTCAAATTTTAGATGAAAATGTATCATGATCATATATGACATCGCTTCCTGTAGTGATCGAAATGAAATCCTTGAGACACGCAGTAAGATAAGATAAGATAAGATAAGATAAGATAAGATAAGATAAGAAATTTCTTTGTCACAGGAGCATATAAAAATGTGCAATTATAAAGTAGGGACCGTACAGTCTATACGTAGTTATGGGGACTGGTTCACCGGGAGCAGCTCTGATTGTTCAGTCTAATAGCAGCAGGAAGAAAAGACTTTTGATATCTTTATTTCAGACACTTGGGATGTAACAGTCTGTCACTGGAGGAGCTGCTCAGAGATGAAGCTGTTTCATACATTAACAGTATAATATAAACCAACTGATATCATGTTTTTAACTAACTTTATAACTGTCTGCTTCAGTTGCGTAAAAGTCAAATCCCCTGCAGCAGCCTGTGTGTGTGTGTGTATATATTATTATACACACACACACACACACACACACACATATATATATATATATATATATATATATATATATATATATATATATATATATACACTCACACATATATATATATGATAAAGCACAGAGTGTTCAAGAAACTTTTCATCTTCATCTGTATTCAGATTTTCGAAATTTCAGGAATTAATATCATATGGGTTTATTACATAAAGAAAATAATAATAATCATCATAATAATAATTAAATTATATTTATTATTATACTTATTATATACTTATATAATAATAATAATAATAATAATAATAATTATTATTATTATTATTATAACTGGTAGTAGTAGTAAGTATTGTTCTTAGTGCCGCTGTGGAATTTACCTTACAGTTAAAATAAAAAGTGTAAATGGGAACTTCACAGTTTAAGGAGACTGATGTGGCCTTTTTTTTTATGAAGTTGGAGCCTGAGAGCTCTAGAATGATTAAATGGATGACGTAGCGTTTAGGAAGCCGCAAGGCCACGCCTTCTCACCGCGGCCGAAAAGCATGCTGGGTATTGTAGTGCACGTGGGAGACACTCGGAGAGTACAGAGCGCACTACAGGACTACATGTCCCAGCGGTGCAGTGACACATCTTTAAGGAATCACGTCTTTCCCCCGGGCAGCAGGATGAGCTCAGGGTCCCCCCCCCTCCCCCCCCTCTCCCACCCCCCCACCTTCCCCTTTCCCGAGACACGGAGCAGACAGACAGCAGCGGGGGGAAGAGAGACAGACACCCAGAATAATAACAGCAATAATCTTTAAGGAATAATCATAGTGAGAGTAATAATGGATCTGTTGAAGCCGGGCGGGTGTGTGAGCGGGAGAGGGAGGCTGCGGGCTGCACTTTGTTAGGGATGTGTGTAGGAGTGTGTGTGTGTGTGTGAGTTCGGTTATGTTTAGTTTGAGGTAAACGGGCTCCGGCAGGGGTGTTACCGGCTCCGGTAGGGGTAATACGGGTTCCGGTTGGGGTATCAGCGGCTCCGCTGGGCTGACGGCTGCTCGGGATGGAGCACGAGGCTGGACCCGGTCCCGGTCCGGAGCTGATCCCGGAGGCCGGGGTGGAGTGGCTGCGGGCCGAGCTCGCGCGCATGTCCCGGGAGCTGAGCGAGACGAGTCAGGATAAGATCCGCGCGGCGGAGTACGGGCTCGCGGTGCTGGAGGAGAAGCAGCAGCTCGCGGTGCGGTACGAGGAGCTGGAGGCGGAGACTGAAGCCCTGCGGCACGAGCTCGAGCAGCTGCGCGAGGTGAGAACCGCCGAGATCAAAGCAGCGCCGCGTTCACATCCGATACAGTCCGAGACAAGTTAACATGTTACAGCTGACACACTCAGACTGAAGTCGATACAGCCGGAATAACTTTAATAGCACTCAGGACAAGTGAGACAATCAGATAACAGTTGATATAACAATCTGAAACAATCTCACTCACTCACTCACTCACCATCTACACCACTTCATCCTGTAGGGGGGGGGGGGGGGAGGGGGCTGGAGTCTATTCCAGGAGGCTTAGGGCACAAGGCGGGGTACACCCTGGACAGGGTGCCAATCCATCGCAGGGCACAGACACACACACACAGACACACAGACACACACACACACACACACACACATAAACACTCACTCACACACTGCGGGCAATTTGGGAACGCCAATTAACCTAACCTACATGTCTTTGGACTGTGGGAGGAAACCCACCAAGCACGGGGAGAACATGCAAACTCCATGCACACAGAGACTGGAATCGAGCCTGAGCAGGAATCGAATCCGGACCCTGGAGGTGCAAGGCGACAGTGTTAACCACTACACCTCTGTGCCGCCCCTGAAACAATCTAATTAAATAAATTTTAAAAAAGTACTGATAACTTCAGATACAATCAGATTCAGGGAAATACAACCCAAATGACTTTGATACGATTCAATAAAATCCATTTAAATCTGATACAATCCAATACAAGTTAATATACCCCTAAAATTCCTGATCTAATTAAATAAAAAACGTCTGATTACTTCAGATACACTCAGATTCAAGTCAATAACACCTGAATGACTTGAATACACCTCAGTACAAGTCGATACAATCAGATACAAATAAAATCAGATTCCACTCAATACAACCCAAATAACTTGACAAACGATTCAATACAAATTGATACAATCGGTGTACAGCGGTACCTCGGCGTACGAATGTAATCTGATCCTGAGGCGAGTTTTTAAAGCGAAATATCGTATTGTGAGACGCATCGTCCCAGAGGAAATAATGTAAATGCAGATAATCCGTTCCAGCCACCCAAAAAATATTACCAGTATAGCCAATTTCCAACACAATAATTATATATTTTTGCCTATAAAAACAATTAAAACATTTATAAAGGACGTGTAAATGAAGTAAAATATTAAATAAATAGACATTAAACCTCATAACCTTAATTTATGATTCCTCTCGGCACCGGCTGATTTAAAAACCAAACTGAAAGCGGCTCCCTTTTCTTCTTGCTAATGTCCTTGATAACATTCTCGGGACTTGTGGTTTAGTGTCTTCACTAAAACAAAATTTTTGTAAACTCACTTTGCCTGTCTTTCCACTGATGCACGGTAATTTTTAACGGCTCCCAGACGTGCGCATAACTTAGGAGGCGTTAAGTTCGCTCAGTTCGTTCGTGCTTCGCGTGCTGAGGCAGATTCCTTGCATAATTTCAGTTCTTAAGGTGAAAATTCATGAGGTTCCACTGTAGTCACATACAAGTTGATAAAGTCAAGTCAGGTCAAGTAGTCAAGCAGGCCTTTATTTCAAACATATATACAGTAGTTCAGTACGCAATGAACCGAAACAACGTTCCTCCAGGTGCCACATAGAACGTAAATGAACAAAACTATCTAAGACACCTAGTGTAATTAGCTAACTAGCGAAGACAACAAATTAACACCATAAATGATCAAAACTAGCAGGAACTACACAAAAAGACAACATAAAGTGCAAATGTGTAAACAGTAACAAACACGACACAATGCGACACCCGGTGACTGAGTGGCGCTGACACGGACACGGAGCTCCACAGTCAGGAGGGTGACGTCGGGGCAATTTTGCCATCACCTAAAAAGATTGAATTGTCAGTTTCAAATTGAATTTTAATATCAATCACTGTTAATAAATTCATATTGTTGCCATGTCAGCACTGGATGTGTCTCAGTTGATTTGACTGGTCTTTAGCTTATTCAATGTTGTTCTTTAAACGTTTCTGCCAAAAAGTCTGATCACATACAACCTGATACAAGATGATTAAATTATATAAGTTGATTCAATTCAGTTAAATCCGTTATGATATGATACAATCTGACAGCAGTGTGTTACACTCTGAGCTGTTTTATATTTATGTCTAGTGTATATTCATACGCTTATACGATCTAAAGTGCAACCTGTATATAAGTAAGTCGTTTGTTTCAAAGGGGTAAGTTATGATATTGGATGAGAGTAAAGAGTCCCGAGCAGCTCTTTCTTTAAAAAGATTCCATTCAAATTATTAGGTAAACCTATTGATATTTTTTGTTTTATTTATTAAAGAAAAATGTAAGAAGACAAGGTGGTGTGATACGATCAGACACGCTGTGAGAAACTCTGATTATAATCACAGCACATTGTAAAGATAAAGACTTAGACCATCATATTTATTTAAGTTTGTAGTGTTTTGTCAGTTTGTTGGTTTGGACACGAAGGAAGCAGCGAGACAGAGGGTTCCAGACAAACTTTCCTGTAGGAGAAAGTGATTATTTCTGAAATGATTTTGTTTGCAGGAATCTGGAAGGGCGGGTTATTAGTGAATCAAACAGGATCGCAGTACCTAAAAGCATTTTGTAATTTTGTAGAAATTTTGGAAGAGAGGATCATTAATTGTCTAATAGTGACACGGCTGTCACGTGAGAACTTCAAGTCCAGAACAGAGATGATGTATATATATATTTTCTCCTGTTTTTCCAAACACCAACGCTGATACACAATTAGACCGAGCGGTAAATACAAAGTGAGATCTAAAGCCTAAAGTGACCTGGCATGGAAAATGTAACCCAACAGAAGACAAGTACGGTTTTAACTTTTTGTCAGGTTATAGATGAAAAAGTATCATTATCGTGTATGACATCACTTCCTGTAGTGATCGTAATGAAATCCTCAGGCCACGCCAGCGTCGTACACACACTCACACGACGAAGACTGGAAATGAAATCACGATTTCAGTTCCCCTTTCTCACACAAAACACAGTCCGAATTTAGAGAGTTCCTGCTTATTGCGCTGTAAGTACACGAGTGTGTGAGTGGAAATGCTTTAGACCTCCGCTGATGATGAATAACGCAGTCTGGATTAGGACGTGGAATATCAGTGTGACGTGGGCCGATGGACTCATGTGGCAAAACTGACACCAGCAAAAAAAAAAAACATGGCTGATCCAGGAAAATTCAAAACGCACGCACGCACGCACGCACACACACACACACACACAC
The DNA here is from genome assembly GCA_011419295.1 of Clarias macrocephalus. Taxonomy (NCBI): domain Eukaryota; kingdom Metazoa; phylum Chordata; class Actinopteri; order Siluriformes; family Clariidae; genus Clarias; species Clarias macrocephalus. The sequence goes on along the minus strand of JAAGKR010002454.1, from coordinate 58,016 downwards.
ACACACACACACACACAGACACACAGACAGACACACACACACAAACACACGCACACACACATTCACACTCACACACACACACACACACACACACACACACACACACACACACACACACACACACACAGACACAGACAGACACACACACACACACACAGACAGACACACACACACACACAGACAGACACACACACACACAGACAGACACACACACACACACACACAGACACTCCAACATGTTGGCAAATATGAACACATAACCAGATCTCATGGAGGAATCAGATGGTCTGTCCGCAGCTTCCCTGTCACAACAGGCTTTGAGAAAAGGTCACATGACTTCCTGTGTGCATGTGTGTGTGTGTGTGAGGAAAAAGCAGGATGTTCACATTCCCATCTAGTGGAGTGGGAGTGAAATGTGATCTGCAGGACTGTCTGGATGTCTAACTGGGTTTAACACCAACACTGCAGAGATCGGAAATATACCGTGACTGGACTTATACTGTTTACTTATAATTATAGGACTTCTGCTTATACTACTGGGTGTGTTTTTGAATTCAAATAATACATTTTAATCAACCATACATGAATTACACCACCATTAATAACTATACGTCTATACTCCACGTGTCCCTCTGCCTCTGACGCTCTCTCTCTCTCTCTCTCTCGCCCCTCCTCTTAGCATTTTGTAGCCATTGTTATGACTGCGTCTTCAGTGCTGTCTAACGGTGCTGTGTCTAAATGACAGGGGGAGTCAGTGAAGGCTGTAAGAGGATCTGTGGTGAAATGAAGCTATAAAAAGCCTCGGCCTGTAGCTGCACTCGCTGATTAGCAGCATGCTGGGCCTCTAACACGTCCACCCAAGATTACAGTACGATTACAGTGTGTGAGCTGTAGTATTTATTTTTACTTTTGGCATGTGCTTTTATCCCAAAGCTCAGAGTCCAGTCCTGTTAAACATGAGCTACCTCTCTGTGCTCCAGCCTTCATAACGTTCAGACTGATGTGTTTTGCTATAAAAAGGTCTAAAGACTTTCTCAAATACTCCACTCGATCAGAAACAGGGAAGTGATTAAAGTTCCAGGTCCAGGACTTGAGCTCCACCAATGAGAAGGGCTCTAGAACTGGTCTAGAATATGATCTCCATCAATAAGAGGGATATGTAGGTTGGTTCACAGCTGTGCAGATGTGGGAGTTTTTCAATCCAAAGTCTATTTACAGAAACAGTACAGATGTTTGAGGTTTCGCACAACTCAAACTTTAATACTTGGGAGAACATTTTAAGCTCTCTGAAGGTTCAGATTTGTACCAGCCAAAATAGCGCCGGCTTCACGCCGAGAGGTGCTTATAAAGAGCTCCAGGACACTGAAATACAGGCCACATTTACAAACAGATACTTGAGTTTTTTAAACCTTTTTTTCTTTTCTCTTTTCATTCTGGTGTATAAAAACACATACGTTTTTTTGGTTGATTTGTTTGTTGATCAGTTATTGGTTATTGGGAACAGTGGTGTATAATTGTTAGTTATTGGGAACTGTGGTAAGCAGTCATTGGTTATTGGGAACAATGGTGATCAGTGATTACTGGGAAGGGTGGTGATGAGCAGGCATTAAGAACAGACTCATTAGTGACTGTTTTTTTGAGAACAATGGTGAATAACGATTGGGTATTGGGAATAGTGGTGAATAGTAATTGGGTCCTGGGAACAATGGTAGTTATGATTTTCTGAGAGGCACTGATTTCCCGTTTTTACTAAGACAAAAAGTGGTGGTCAGTGTGGGAATGGTGGTGATGAGCAGTTATTGAGAACAGGGTCCTCAGAGATTGGTTATTGGGAAGAGTCATGATTAGTTATTGTTTTTCAAACAGTGGTGTGCACTGATTGGCTACTGGGAACATTTTTGAATATTAATCGGTTATTATTTGTTGATTATGTGTTATTGAGAACAATGATGATGTATGATTGATTATCGGGAGAGTGATTAGTTATTGGGAACAGTGGTGAAAACTTGGAACTGTGAACAGTGGTGAAGAGTTATTGTTTATTGGGAACAGTGGTGATCTGCGTTTGGTTACCAGGAACAGTAGTAATTGTTTTTTCTGCTTATATCTAATGTACTGGTTTCAAACACGTACGTTCTACGCAACAGCCTATCCACCTGTAATCTTCTCATATGAATAACAAGATGAAACACTGATGAGTTTCACTTCGGTTCCAGTTTTAAACATTGGTATACATCCAGCCACCAAGTAGTCCAGATGGAGAAAAATGGCACATGACTAAACCAAAAAAAAAAATTGTTAAGCAACTTTTAAGGAGTCTCTACCTGTTCTTATCTGTAAATACCAAAAGAGCTAACAGTCTCTCTGTGACCCTGTGTGCAGGCATACGGTCAGGCCCACTCCGCTCAGAGGAAAGTTGCTGAGGATGGCGAGAGTCGGGAGGAGTCCCTCATCCTGGAGTCAGCATCTAAGGAGGCTTATTATGAGCAGAGGGTGCTGGAGCTGCAGGCCGAGCTGAGGCAGTCCAAAACTGCGCTTGCCAGTACACAGAGCGAGAACGAGCGACTGAGTACCCTCACGCTCGAGATAAGGGAGGTGTGTGAGAAATAAAAGAAACCTGTGCCACACATGCTAACCATGCATCTAATATCTCATACTATCGCTGAGTCTTTCATAACCTCAGCCTTTTTTATGTCCTTAACTCTGTCCCAGAATGCTGAGCTGCTGGAGCTGCAGCGCACTCGACTGCGTGATGACATCAGAGAGTACAAAGTCAGAGAGTCTCGCCTGTTGCAGGACTACAGCGAGCTGGAGGAGGAGAACATCAGCCTGCAGAAACAAGTGTCCATGCTTAAACAGGGCCAGGTGAGATGGGAACAAGTGGAATGGCACATTTTTTCATTTCAGCATAAACATTTTGCATTATTTTTAATATACAACTGAAATAAGATTGGACCCAATTCAGACCCTGGTGGAACTCCTGTAACAGCAAGTGTAGCAAAAATCTAACTGTAAAAATGTACCATATGAAGTTTGTGCATATACATTTTAATGTATTTTTTTTCAATACCTTGTGCCTACAGGTGGAGTTTGAGGGTCTAAAACACGAGATCAGGAGGGTGGAGGAGGAGGCGCAGTACCTGAACAGCCAGCTGGAGGAAGCTATGCGGCTGCGTGAGATCGGCGAGCGTCAACTCTCCGAGGCTCTGGAGACCGTGAAGAGCGAACGGGAGCAGAAAGCGGCACTGCGCAAAGAGCTCACGCACCACATGACCCTGGGAGACTCTCTCCTTAGCGGCTCGCTCGACGGACTCAGACTTAGCGAATCGAATGAGCCCAACAACGAAGAGGCCATGCGCGCCATTGAGAATGGGCTCGCAAAGATGGCTGATGACATCGATGATGATAATGTGTCGTCCATGCCAAAGAAGAGCCTTGTGGACGATCTGCTGAGTGAACTGAACATCTGTGAGATCCAGAAGCTCAAACAGCAGCTTCACCAGGTGAGATTGCTCACATGGCTTAAAAGAAGACTTAGCACTATATCCTCTTTCCTGTCACTGATGTATGTTTTCCTTTGTCTCAGGTGGAGAGAGAGAAGGTGGCTCTCGTCTCCTCCCTCCAGGAGTCTCAGAAGCAATTAGCACAGACACGTGGAGCGCTAGCGCGCCTGAGCGACAATTTCGGAGCCACGCGACGTGTCCAGGTTGCAAATGACAAAGACAAAGAAAAGGACAGTGGTGAGGGAGGAGACGTGGATGATTACGAACTGGACATTTACGGCCCAGAGATCCTGCGCTGCAAATATGAGGCATCGGTTGCTGAGGCTGGAGAGCTGAGGGAGGAGCTTAAGTTGTTAAAGGCAGAGCTTGAGGAGGTGAGGTGGACTATATGTAGCTAACAAGGTTGAGTAAAGAAACGGTAAAATACATGAGTGTCCTAATGATGACAAATGTCACTTTTTTATGTAAATCAGGTTACGACAGCTCATGAGGAGGTGCGGGCACGGCTGGAGAGTCAGGTGCGCGATCTCTCGTCTCAGGTGACGTCACTGGAGAGCGACAGCCGAGCAGAGCGGGCACAGCTAGCTCGACTACAGAGGGAGCTGGACGAGGTGAACACGGCTGCAGGCGAGACCCGGAGGACACTCGGGGTGGCACAGGACGAGCTGGCGTCGTTCAGTGAGGAGCTGGCTAACCTCTACCATCATGTTTGTGTGTGCAACAATGAGACGCCCAGCCGCGTCACACTCGACTTCTACAGGGAGGGCAAGGACGGCAAAGAGGACAAAGAGAAGAAAGAAGGCAAAGAGGAGAAAACCGAGGAGAAACCCGGTTCGGTTTCCGTAAGAGACTCGAGGAAAGAGCCCATGGACGTTTGTGTCCTGTCGGCCATGATTCGGGAGCAGATGCGGCACCTGCAGCAGGCCGTGGAGAGAGGCACTCAGCTGGCGAGGCAGAGGCTGGCACCCCTGGAGCTCGTAGCTGTGCCTGATAAAGAGCAGGCCGCCTACATGGAGGAGATCTTCAAGCTCAGGTCACTGCTGAGCACCAAACGCGAACAAATAGCCACACTCAGGGCCGTGCTTAAGGCCAACAAACAGGTGAGAAGGCATCGCCTAGATATTAAAATAATCTTATGTGAATATGTTATTAGTATTGTGTATCAGTAACGCTGTAACCACTGATCAGACAACAGCGGTCACTAAACCAAATCGATGCACCATTATATAGTTTACATCATTCGTATACTGTATTACAGCTGACGTAACCTTGTTTATGTAATGCAGACGGCAGAGGTCGCTCTCGCCAACCTGAAGAGTAAGTACGAGAACGAGAAGACCATAGTGACGGAGACCATGTTGAAGCTCAGGAACGAGCTGAAGGCTCTGAAAGAGGACGCGGCCACGTTCTCCTCCCTCAGAGCCATGTTCGCCACCAGGTACCGTGCGAGAACCAACGCACTAAAATAAAAATATTTTCATCTGAATTACTTGCAACTTTACAAATTTAGGCCACGCCTCCTGTCTAAGACTGTGTACTGTGAACGGAAACAATGGAGCCTGATTGTGTTTGTTTATAGACAACCTCTCTCTCTCTTTCTCTCTCTCTTTCTGTAGATGTGATGAGTACGTCACTCAGCTGGACGACATGCAGAGGCAGCTGTCGGCCGCCGAGGATGAGAAGAAGACGCTGAACTCCTTGTTGCGCATGGCCATCCAGCAGAAGCTGGCGCTCACGCAGCGCCTCGAGGACCTCGAGTTCCACAACGAGCAGGAGCGCAGGGGTAATGCCGCCGCTGCCGCCGCCTCGACCCGCTCCAGAGGGCCGTTCGCTAAGACCAAGAACCTGCACGTAAGTCCCAATCCATCCTGTAGAGACTCTACCCCACGGCATTGTGGGTAATCCTGTGGTGTTCTGAAACCTGAACCCCTTCATTGCTGATCCTGTTTTCATCCCTGACACCAACTAACCTTCATCTTCATCGTCACCTCTCCATCATCACGCCTGCGTTTAACCCCGCCTCTCTGGCTAACACTAACCCCGCTGTGGCTCGCTGAGGCTCGCTGAGGCGCTGACTGCCAGGTTACCAAAGAGCCTGTTTTTAATCTTTATCAGCTTTGGATTTCAGCTTTTAGAGTCAGAATTGTGATAAGTGAGTGCGTGAATAAGTCCAGTGTGTGTGTGTGTGTGTGTGTGTGTTTCTGATATAAAGGCACTGATAGGGTTCACTTTTTTGTGTAATAATTTAATTGTTGTGAATATGTATTACTTATTACAGGGGTGCTCCGATCAGAGGTTTTGGCCGATAAGCTGACTGTTGCTCACAGGTGTGTGTGGGTTATTGGGATCTGTTGTGCTCTATTTATTGTGTAGTTTTATTTATTGATTTATTCACAACTATTCTAAACTGCGACTGTCCTGCTGAAGTCGTGACTCCCTGGTTATAAGACGCAGCACGTGGAACAAGGCTAGGTTAAGCCTTCCCATACAAGAACCCTTTCCAATATTGTGTTTGACAGGACTTCTAGTTAGTAACCTTGTGTCGCAGTGTAAGGATATTTCTAATGATGGAAACTTCAAAGCGTCTTCCAAATGCCTAAATGTAACTGTCAATGAATAACAAATCAAAACGACTTTAAATAAACACACACATCAGTCAGTGTGTATTTGGTGAGCCAATCATAGCTTCTCATTAGTAAGCAGTGAGGGCGGGCATCTCTTTATAAATACCCGAATTTCTTCATTTTTAGGAGACAGAATGTGTGCAGCCGCTCTGAATCGTCGCTCGCCGTCAGGCCGCACACGTGGAGTGGTGAGGCGAACCCGGGCTGCCTTGGCCAGGGCTGGGGACTAAACTTTATTTCTCTCTTCATTATAATTTGCGTGATAATGGGTGGTCTTGTTACTCTGCAGGGTAGAGCTCCAGCTGTTTGAGTGCTTCTGCTATAGGAGGGTGTGTGAGAGACTTACAGGATGTAGCTGCCGCCTGTGCGGTTAACTTTTCACACTCACATTATTCACGGTACCTTGTTATCAAGGTTAGTTGTGTTAAAGGCAGACGTTCCCCCTCATGGTTGCATAGTGCAAAGAGACTTGGTACTTTTCCCAGACTGGTGACGGCGTGTTGATGTGGCTGTCGATTCGTGTATCTTACGGCATCACAATAGCTTTATGTGATTGGCCAGTCGGGAGATAACAGATCTGTAAGAATTCAGTGATTATCGGCCGATTCCAATCCGCACCCGATCGATCGGAGCTCCCCTAACTTATTGTTTTACATATTTATATTAAATATAAAGTTATATTTATAAGCTATAAACAAAGTTTTCTACATTATTGTGTAATTATCAGAATACTGTTACTAGCATTGTTAGTATTAATATGTACCTAAGTACTTGAGGGGCGTTCAAGTCAAACTGGGACTTGTGATGAAATTTCTAGTGAATAAAGGCATATGGAGTGCAGCGATGAGACTCTTAGCAGGAAAACATTTGTGAAAACATGGTGCAAACGTTTTAAAGAATGTCACGCATCCATGGCTGACGATGCCGGCCGTGGTGGCTCGGAGCTCACTGCGGTCGTTCCTGTGAACATACAGTGAGTCGAGCGTCTGATCCTTAAAAATCGACATGACTGACTTGCTGAAGAGACGCACCTGTCTGTGTGAACTGTACACACACAGTCTTTCACCAACACCACGTGCACATTACCGTCTGATCACAGCTTCTGTGTACTGAGGAAACCTTCTACCTTGATGGTACCCAAGCAGTAGTGAAACACTGTGATAAGTGCATTAGTGTAGCAGGGGATTATATAGAGACATAAAGAGAGTGTTTACTCTCAGAACTGTTATTCTGCACAAACAAAAGTCCTGCTTTGACTTGAACATCTCTCACATATTTATTCACACTATACACAGTGCACTCCATAATTATTGGCACCCCTGGTTAAGATGTGTTAAAAGCCTTAAAATAAATTAAGTTTTTATTGCAGAAGCATATTGTCACACTGAAAATAAATAATTATTTTTCAAAAAATAACCTGTTCCACAATTATTGGCACCCCTAACAATTCCTAGAACATAAATGTAATTGAAGTATTTCTGTCATTTCTACAGTAGTTTACGAAGTTGATCAGAGTATCTAGAACATTTAATTAGTAATTTATCACTTCCTGCTTCCCTGGGGTATAAATATGACGTGACACAGAGGCCATTTCTCTTATCCACTCTTCAACATGGGAAAGACAAAGGAACACACCATTCAAGTAAGGCAGATGTGTGTTGACCTTCACAAGTCAGGCAGTGGGTACAAGAAAATATCCACCCGCCTGCACCTGCCCATATCTACTGTGAGAGGAATCATTAAGAAGTTTTAAAAAACTGGAACAGTAGTAAATAAGCCTGGACGAGGACGCAAGTTTATTTTGCCTCCACGCACAGTGAGGAGGTAAGAGAAATAAAAAACTCTCCAAACCTCACTGTTAAAGAACTGCAACAAACGAGAGCATCTTGGGGTCACAAAGTCTCCAAAACAACCATCAGACGCTATCGACATGCCAACAAGCTCTTTGGAAGGCATGCAAGGAAAAAACCTTTTCTCAGTCACAATCATAAACGCAAACGTTTGGAGTTTGCTAAGCGGTACTGGGGCTTCAACTGGGATCGAGTTCTTTGGTCAGATGAGTCAACAAACACTCTAAGTGGAACACAAAAGATGAGTCTGCAGAAAAGCACCTCATGCCCACTGTGAAGTCTGGGGGAGGATCAGTGATGCTGTGGGGCTGTTTCTCTTCCAGAGGCCCTGGGAACCTTGTTAGGATGCATGGCATCATGAATGCTTTGAAATACCAGGACATTTTAAAGCAAAATCTGGTGGCCTCTGCCCGAAAGCTGAAGATGCGTCGTCACTGGGTCTTTCAGCAAGATAATGACCCAAAACATGTGGCCAAATCTACACAGAAATGGTTCACCACACACAGAATCAAGCTCCTCCCATGGCCCTCTCAGTCCCCAGACCTCAATCCCATTGAAAACCTGTGGAATGAGCTGAAGAGGAGAGTGCAGAGGAGAGGAGTGATGGATGATTTAGAGACATTGTGCAAAGAGGAATGTTCGAAGATCTCCCTCTTTTTGTGTTCTCTAATCTTGTGAAACATTATAGGAGAAGATTATGTGCTATTTTGTTGGCAAAAGGGGGTTGTACAAAGTATTAAACATCGGGGGTGCTAATAATTGTGGCACCCATGATTTGATGTAAAAGAATTACTTCTTAATGTGAGATTTTTTTTCCACTGAATAAATGCACTTGAATTAAAGGTTGGAATTTCCTCTTTTTTCCATTGTGATCCTATTTTATTTAGAACAAAACTGAATATTTTAGAAGCTAAAGAACACATTTTAACCAGGGGTGCCAGTAATTATGGAGGGCACTGTATTGACAAACTTTATTTCCGTACTGACACCTTTCCATGCAGATGATCCAGGTGCCTCAGAGAGGTCCAGGGTGTCTCCACTTCCTCACCTGCGCTGCCTGTCTCACAGCGCCCAGGTTTATGGCTTGTGGCTGGTGTTCGGGACGCTGCACCTGGCAGTCTGAGTGTTCAGGGCACTGGGTCAAAGAGTTCTGTCCACCAGTCATCACAGACGTGAGTTAAAGAACTTGCACACACGCGTGCACACACACACACACACACACACACACTGCTGGGTGTGACTGCTGTTTACATTACAGGCCTACATACAGTAATAAGGATTACCTTATCTTATCATAATTCTCCAATGACTCAGCCATCGGGGAATAACTCGTAGTACATTTCAGTCATATATTAATGACCAATGAGGTTACACATAAAGTTAACCCGCTCCTGGGCTTTAATCCTAAACATAATGTAAATAAACATCCGATCCCTTGTTGTTATTATAATCATAATCATCGTCCAACCATAGCTACTCTGTGTTCTTCAGTTCTTCCCAAAGACAGCGCCCCCCGATGGTCAGACAGAGGTGTCGCTCTGTGGATTCGAGTTCCAGTCGCCCCACAAGCCTGACATCACCACCAAGACTCATGTGGTGAAGCTCGGAGAAACCAGCTGCTTGGTGCTCCCTCAGAAAAGCAACAGCACAGTGTGAGCACCGGCAAAGAACACACACACAGTTATTTATTTACTCAGGTCACACTCAAGGCACTTACACTTAAGGAGTTCTTCAAATACATCCTTATTATTTAGGATTAAATAAATAAAATAGGTAAAAATAAAATACTTAATGAGATTTTATTCTCTGTCTGTCTGGAATTTGCAAATTTAATCTCAAAAAGGTAAACAAGATTTTTACCTAGATTAACAATTTTAATAAAAAAGTAGAAATAGTTCCATTTCTCTCTCTTTCTCTTGACCTTAGTGGCTTCCCATTACCACAGCACAGTTACCCGGCTGTGTGATAACGGCATGTTTAACTCAGATAATAAGATGACTGAGGAAACAGGTGTTCAGGCCAGCAAGTTTCATTACAAAAAAGCTCTATTCAAGGAGAAATGTTTTTATAAGAATATAGGAGTGGTGGCTCAGGTGGGTAAGGCTCTAGGTTGTTGATCTCAGGATCTGAGGATCCGGGTTCCATGTCTCCCCTGCTCGCTCAACATGTTCTCCGCGCGCACACGCGACTTCTCGATTCTGTGCGCGCTCTGCCTTCACGCGCAAGGAACATGTGCTTGCTCGACTCTGCGTGTACGCTCGCTCAACTTTGTCCAGTGTTACAAAACTGCCACAAAACAAGCCAATCATAGACTTCCACACACGACTTCTGATTCGCTGTTCATTCTCTATCTGCTGGAAATATCTGCAATTATTGTTAAAATGCTGTCCTTTGCTTTCTCAAATGCTGTTATTTTATTTTTTCAGCGTAAGTGAGTTCATTCAAAAAAGAAATCCCCCATGCACTCCACAATAAGCAGCCACTATAACAGATGCCATCCAATATAATAAGAGTACAACAATTACATAACTAATACCCTGATTTATAGTTTTATATAGTTATAAGCAAAACATCTAATTAAAGAAGCGTTTAGTTTTTATCCGATTAATCGGTTAATAGAAAAAATAATCGCCCAACTAATCGATAATAAAAATAATCATTAGTTGCAGCCCTAGAGCATAGACAGTATGTCTAGAGTGTTTTGCACGATTTTCCCTTTTATATAACGTATAAACGTTTGAGTTAACAGGAATTCTCTCTCTGCAGACTTCTGTGTGTCTTTAATTCCCACTGTGTTCCTCCACAGGCTGATGTGTAAGATCCGTTCTGGAGTAACAGAGCCCCCGTTTAAGCCGATTAACATCACCGTGAGCGTTCGCGAGGATCGCAGGGAAGACCCTTACTTCATCAAGGGACTCGATGAAATGCCTGGATTCACTTTCGTGGTAATTTATTTGATCTACGTTCATACATAACTTCTTAAAATATATAGTTTTTTCATTTCATCTTGTAGTATCCTTATTGGCCTCGCTCTTTCACTGTGTCTGGGTACATTGGTTGTATTTTGCACAACAGATGTTCTATGATGCCATTATATAAATAGGACACTTCTAACCGCAAGGGTACTGGATTTAACTGTGTGTCGCAGGAGCCTGGCGTTTGTAAATGATGCATTACGAGCAACAAGAAGACATTACCCTGGCTCAAGTCGACCAAAAACTATTGGCTCCATTATATTTTTTCCCTTGCTAGGTGTATCTATGTGATATAACCACAGCATGCATTAAACATGTCCATTTTCTCCCTACTTTAGTCATTTGCTAATTCCCACCCACTACACAATCAGAGCGTTGCCTTCAACAGCAGGAGAATCGAGCGTCCTGTTTCTCCTGCTCTGTGACAGGACAATATAACAGAGAGGAGAGAGTGCTCCCTTCCTTCCACATACAAGAGCTCACTGTTGTGCACATTTGCCTGGCGTCTCTGTTTTTGACAGAAGATAGAGAAATGTCCTCCTTTTCAGACAACAACCCATTTTGTGGCATAAAATACATATGAATGACTTTTAAACGAATATGTTAGCCCTGTATGTAACAGCACTGTATCCTGTGTGTTCATGTGTCCTGTGTGTCTCAGCTCCCGAACATCACTGAGGTGCAGCCAGATTACGGTCCGATGAACGGGGGCACGTTGATCAACATCACCGGACCTTTCTTACATTCAGGAAAGGCCAGGAAGGTCACGCTGGATGGTGAAATCTGTCCGATCAAAGGGTGTGTGTATGTGTGTGTGTAACTTAGATGTCTTTTAATGCTGAACGATAGTGAGTGTTGTGTTTTTCTGTCCTGCAGCGTGTCCAGGAGAGTCCAGGAGCCCCTTTCGTCCATCTTATGTCTTTCTCAGCCTGTCAGCGAGGTGAAGGACGTGGTGCTGCAGGTTTACATCGATAAGTTTCGCATCGCCACCACTAGAGTGTTCCGCTACAAGGAGACGCCCGAGATCCTCTCCGTCCAGCCCGACTGCAGCTTCGACAAGTACGACACTCTCGGTTTTACGGTCCCTTTTTAATCATCACCATGGCGCTTTAATCGTGTTGTGTTTAATCCTCCGTCTTTGATCTATAGCGGCTCGCGGATCACTATAGAGGGGAAAAATCTGGACTCCGTCTACAGGACTGTCATCCACTTCAAACCCAAAGAGAGTCACCTGAAGCCTGTTTCCACAGTAAGGCTCGAACTTGAGACATGCCAATTATATAGGGTTTGACGTTCATGCCCGTAATTATATAAACTTATGATAAACTGTTGTATCTCTGTTTCTTTTGTGTTTCTCCAGGAGTGCCAGGGTAAAGCTCAGTCCACACATATGGAGTGTGTGACCCCGGTCTTCCCCAGAGATGAGACGGAAGAAGGCGAGCTCTCCTTTGATATGGATGGCGCTGTGGGTCTGTGGAAGCAGGACTTCTCCTATCACCCCTACGGCAGACCCATCCCCTTTGAGACAGAGGGACACGTTCTCACACTCTACCCTGGCTTTGATGAAGTTTCCTTACATGTGAGTGGGTTAAAGGTTTTGTGTGTGTGTGTTTTGTGTTTGTGTGTGTGTGCTCACCAGTCACCGACCTTTGACTTAGAGTAGGAGATGGTATCACTAAGCACAAAACGTCTAAGCTGTTAATGTATGTGGAAAGCTTGGAGATTTAAAGGCTACTTTTCCAGGCGTGGAAAAGAACCGGAGAGTGGGAAAAGTGCAACTGGGGAAAAGTCAGCGAAATGAGTGAAGTCTTGGAAAAGTGCAAAGCTGTCTACAGTGCGTTCAAAAAGTCTCTCTGGAACGGCCTCGTAGAGCAGTAGTAGTAGTGTTTACGCTCTTTGGTGCCACCTGTCTGTTTTCTGTGTATTTTTTTTTCCGTGAAAATGTTAACCATCGAAGAACATGTTTTTAAAGCTGGTGATAAATACACTGATTTAGTGCGTGCAAAATCTTAAGCATTGTCTTTTCAGGAGACAAGAAGACATCACATTACTGTGCTAGATTTAATAAATAAATACACAATAAATAAGAGTTTCATTAAACTAATATTTCCCCAGAACGTACTCTATGCAGCCGCCGCAGAGAGATTTTTTTGACCGCATGTTATATCAAAATCACCCTGTCGAGTCAGTTTGTGAAGTTGGAATGCGTCATCCAACGTGTTTGTTTTTTTAACTAGTCGATTCGGTTCTATTTTTTCGCGAGACAGCACCAGAAGTTGAACCTGGTGAACTCCTGCATGAAGATTACGATGACCGTCGGAGGCGTGGACTGTGGAGCGAAGGTTCTGGATAACGAGATCACCTGCCGCATCCCTAAAAACCTCACCATCCCTAACGAGGGCTTACCTGTAAAGGTGAGACGTCTGAGATGGTCACGGCACTGATCTCAGCCTCCTCGGCCTGCAGACTTTTAAATCCCATTTTAAAAAAAATTTCAATCTAAATGAATGATTTGATTTTTTTTTTTTTTAGATTACGGTCAACGGCCAGGTTCATGACGTGGGCACGGTAGTCCTGGTCAGCAACCACTACGTTGTGGGTATCGTGCTCGGCATTCTGGGAGCTCTGGTGGCGGGCGCGGTGTTGGCTTACGTCACTATGAAACACCTGAGAAAGAAGAAAACAGGTTGATTGATTGAATCGTTTTAGTTTACAACGGGTCAAGGTTTTGCAAATGACAATATAAGTGATGAATTTGTCTCGTCTGTTGTTCAGACGCTCTGGCCGAGAGTCGGCTGTCCCACTTCTCTCGTAATCACAGTCTCTCAGGCAACGGCAGCGTCGAGCTCCTGCCTCTCGGAGACTACAGACGAGGTGAGACCAGCATTAATTTTTTTTTTTTAAAGAATCCTTTGTTCAAACTGTATAGCAAAGTAATGTTTATTGAGATTTCCTTATAAATACTGCGCTCCGTTAGAGGTGACCTTCACTCCGACCCCTGTGGTGGCCACCGTGCCTGTGGCGTTTCCCGGCCTGGCCTACACCAACACCCTGGACCCGAGCCTCAACCCGCTTTTGCCGTCTGAGCAGATCTCCATCTCTAGCTTCCGTCCTGAGCTGCTGGAAGAAGTGAAGGACGTCCTCATCCCGGCGTCCATGCTTAATGTACAGTACCATCAGATCATCGGGAAAGGTACGCTCCTGAGCTATAGCAAAATATTATTATTATTATTATTATTATTATTATTATTGTAAATTATAATTTTATGCACTCTGAAGTGATACACAGTCTCGACGTATTTGGCCATTAGATCCTACCAAAACTCCAGCTCTCAGCTCTTCTTTTGTTCGCAGGTCACTTCGGCACAGTTCATCACGGTTACCTAACCACTGACCACAACAGCAGGGAAATCCACTGTGCCGTGAAGTCACTAAGTAACAGTAAGTCCCCTGGGTTAAGCTCATAATCCCGGCTCTCTCACACAACCACGGTATAATATGGTCAAATCACAGCGCTCTGTCACACTCGCCTGCTAACTGGTAAAACGGCACAAGAGCGTCGGGTCGGGTTACTGTTACCGGTTGTAGTCAGATTAATTACAGTATTTCCGTAATTAACAGTTTTCCGCCGTGAACGTGTTTCCGCTTGTCATGTCTTAGCACCGTCTTCTTACAGAACTGACTTTGGTTTAACTCTTTAACACATTGTGATGAGATGATCATGTAGACGACATTGTGCTGACGTCCAACCGGTCAGAATTGAGATATAAATTGCACACATTATCTAGCATATGGATTAAACATGTTGATATTTAAAAGAAACTATTTTTAAAAAAATCACTATTAATTTTTCTGTTGTCTCATAAGATACAATCAAGAACAAAACGGAAATGAGATCAATTATATTTTTATGTTTTTAGGTATATTTATAGATTTGTACATTTATTTGATCATGATATTTTTATGTTTCTAAGTGCAGAATTTATTTAGAATTTAATTGTGTTTAAACTTCATGCCACAGAAGATGTTTGAGAACCTAAATTAACATTTGTAATAATATCTCAGTTGTATTTGTTGTTTTGGCCCTCATATCTGCATCTCTTCTCTCTCTCTCTCTCTCTCTCTCTCTCTCTCTCTCTCTTTCTATATCTCTGTTCAGGAATCACGGACGTGGAGGAGGTCGAGCAATTTCTGAAGGAGGGGATCCTGATGAAGGCTTTCCACCACAGTAACGTGCTCTCTCTCCTGGGCATCCTGCTGCCACAGAAAGGGCTCCCTCTGGTGGTGCTGCCCTACATGAAGCACGGAGACCTGCGTCACTTCATACGCTGCGAGAACCGGGTGAGTGCCGACATGTAGGCCAGAGAGGCTCTTAATCAGCTCTGACACGCACCGGGTGTCGCTATTGTTCTTTGCTGCTAATCTTGTTCTTTACCCCCCAGAACCCCACAGTCAAGGACCTGATTGGGTTTGGGCTTCAGGTTGCCAAGGGGATGGAGTATTTGGCGCAGAAGAAGTTTGTGCACAGAGACTTAGCAGCTCGCAATTGCATGTGAGCCTAAAGCATACTATTATTGTAATTGTTATTATTGTGATTAATAGTAGTAATAATGACATTGTTGTGTAATGACATTGTTGCCCCCCGCAGGCTGGACGAGTCATACACAGTGAAGGTGGCAGACTTCGGCATGGCCCGTGACGTGTTCGATAAGGAGTACTACAGCATCCAGGATCACAGGAAAGCCAAGCTGCCCGTCAAATGGATGGCCATCGAGAGCCTACAGACGCAGAAATTCACCTCCAAATCTGACGTGGTGAGACACTGAAAGACGCAGGGCAGAAGGTGGAGACAGTGTAACTGTCTTAACGGTGTATTCAGTCTATATTAAATAATCACAGTAGCTGTATAATATTTATATTGCGGGAATAAATAAATAAATAAATAAATAAACACCACCCCTAAATACAGAGTCAGCCAAATAAATGTATACACACTTCAGGCACAGAAAAATAGTGCGATGTACTGTTTACAATAAAACTGTAAAGTGGGCGTGTCTGTACACTGAAGATATTTGTGGAAAAATTATTCGGGGGGATGACGCAAGATGAGTAATGGAAATTGTTCATAAACACAAATGAAAAATGAATGTATAGAGAGAGTCAGCCATCCAAAAAATTACACACACTCCAATAAAAGAAAAACTTGTATTCAAATCTTCATACAAGTTTTGTGTATTAATTTTTTGGCTGACTCTCTCTACTGTATGTACTATAATTTCATTAGTGTTTATGAACATTTCCTGAAAAGGCGTACTTGGTTATGTGATTAGGGTTCGTTATAACATCTGAGGTAGAAAAATAGCTGGCATACCGGGGTGAAAAGAATGACACGCAAGCAAACGGCAACGAGTTCTGCAAAGAAGAGACGTCAAAGAGGCGTCAAACACTTTTTAATCAGATTAATCAGACTTCATATATGTGTCTGATTTCATGTACAAGCAAAAAAAATTCTTAATTGTCTTAATAATCTGTACAATAAGCCGAATGCACGCTTTAAGTCAGTTATATCTCAGGGATTCTAAATTCTTGAACCTGAAGGCCTGCATTAATTTTCTGACATGCTGTAATTTCTGACATGCTGACCTCGCTCCAAGCCATTTCCACATGTTTGGGCCATTAAAGGAGTTCCTGGGAGGCTAGGGTTTCAAATCTGAATCAGGCGTACTGAGAAAATTTTATACCTCGGTGTTATCCAAGTACTAGTGAAACACTGGGGTAAGTGCATTAGTGCATTAGCAGGACATAACATATAGAAATAAAAGGAGTTTAACTCTAACTGCATAACTAACTGTGTGCTGTTATTCTGCACCATCAAAAGTCCCGCTTTGACTTGAACTTGACCTTGTGTAATAGTTCCTATGGTGACACTTTCTGTAGAAAGCTGATATCTGAATGTTGATATCTCAGGATCCAGTGTGTTCAGAGGAGTTTACTCTCTAACAAGTTCATGAACCTTTAGCGAGATGGGGAAAAAAGCCTGTTGATGGAACGCCTACTTATAGTTCCTGAAATGTAAATGTCATGGATGTTTCACAGCATTAACGGTGATTAAAACTCACAACTTGTTAATAATGAATTAAAAACTGCTAAAATTGCTCAGACGTACAGCGAGAGTGAAAATGACACATCAGGACGTGCCGTTATAGGAACAATCTACTTGTGCTCCATGTCAGCCCGTGTCACAACTCCCCATCCCCATGCGCCGCCTGTCACAATTTATTCCTCCTCCTTATGGATCTCTTAATGAGATCAGGTTTATTTTCTCACTTACTGTCTCAGTTCAGTCACCACATTCATCATTCTGTCTCACTCCAGTGGTCCTTTGGGGTTCTGATGTGGGAGTTATTGACACGAGGCGCGAGCCCTTACCCGGAGGTCGACCCATATGACATCACGCATTACCTCTTGAGGGGGAGGAGACTTCCTCAGCCGCAGTATTGTCCTGATCCACTGTGAGTTTGTCTTCACTCTGACTCTTCACCTAGTTTAGGGTAAACAAAAGCATCTAGTAGTACATTAAAGAGTTTTGCCTTTACTCTTTTTACAATGACAGAAAAAAAAAAAACAGTTCCAGTGTTTGATGTTGGGCGATAAAACTTTTAGTTGTTACTGATTAGGGCATAATCGCAGAAAACACTAAAGTTAATGAGGAGGATTAATTAAGACCACTACTAAGCATGTGAAAGCATATATATTATATACTGTTGTATATGTTGTAAATGTCAGTAATTACCATGTGCTGTGTAGCTTGGAGCTCTGGTGTATTATTCCATTTTATCTCTGTTACTCTGGTAAATGTTTTCTCTGTCTGTAGTTGATGAGCAGCTTGCTGTTGATTTTAATAGTTTCCACTTCTTCAGGGTTGAGGAGGACATGTTTACTCTGTTTACTGACAGACCGAGAAGAAGTTACTGATTTATTTTTGCAGTAGTTAAGACTCTGTGACAGTGATGGGCCGGAAAGAACAGGAGCTTTTTACATCCTCCACTGTCAAAAATGAATAAATAAATAAATTGTCAGTGTGAATCATGGCACTGCCAGTCTAGTCGAGGAAATTAATTAGAAATTAATGAGAATTCATGTTTCCTCTTAAACCTGCCAGTCAAGTGCTGATCTGATCATTAAAGCAGGAGGGTAATTCCATCAGTCTGGGACTTTAACATCTTTAAGTGAATCCTGATTAAATCATCAGATTCCATGCTAGTCGATTCCACTTTTTCTGATTACTTTTATTTACTTATCTGCTGCATCTCCAGTGTGGTTTAAGCTGAAAATCTTTGGTGCAGAACCTAAACTGCTGCTCTGCCTCTTTTCAGAATTAGTGTGAGGTGGGCAAAGTACACACCTTTATAATTATAAAAGTGCAAAAGTACTCACCAAATTTACCTAAGTATCAAAAGTACTTAGTACTTAGTTTGTTGTTTGTTAGCTCACAGTTGGCTTTAAGTCATCGTGAAAGTCTCTCTTTTTTTCCCTTGCACAGACAAACACTTGAATGGGAGCTGCAAACAAACACAGGGTAATTGTGCATAATAGTCGGCGATATTCCCACTTTAAATAGCTACTGTATGTAACGCAATAACATGCAGAAATGTATAATAAAACGTGTAAAATACTTTGTTCAGTTTAAACACCTAATGCTTTCCAAACAGACATGCAGGATGCAGGAAAGAAAGCAAAACAAAACAAAAAAAAAAGTCTCCTCACCAGAAGGTTTTTGCTTTTCCCGGGTTTAACTTTCTGGGTCTCTTTCTAGGTTCTCTGGTTTGTTCCACCTTGTTAAAAACCATTTCAGTAGGTAATGTGGCTATGAGAAATTTGTGAATGTGTGTGTTAGTGTTCACATCCAGGGTGTGTTCTCCCATCTTAAGCCTAGTCTTCTAGTGACTCTGATCAAAATAAAGCAGTTACTGAATGTGCATGATCGAGTAAGAGAGAGAGAGAGAGAGAAAGAAAACATATGTTATTAGGTTTAAAAATGTATATATATATATCACCTGCACATGAAATCCAATTATGAAGCGGATTGGAGTGGTGTAGTTAAGGTTAAGGAAGAATTCACACTTTTCTGCAGTGTTTTTATTTTTTTTCCCTAGTGATTGAGGGGGCGTGTCCTCTGTTGTGTTCAGGTTTGCTATTATGCTGCAGTGTTGGGCTCCGGACCCAGAGATGAGACCCAGCTTCTCCACACTAGTGTCTGAGGTGACTACCATCCTCTCTTGCCTGGAGGGGGAGCACTACATCAGCCTGAAGGTGACGTACGTGAACCTGGACCAGCCACGCCCTTACCCCGCCCTCACCGACTCGGCCGACGAGTGCGAGTCCTCGGATGAAGATGAGGCAGGCTCGACCACCACCTGACGGCCACACACCGGCCGTCGCTCATAGAAGAGAAGGTGCTAAGATGTCAAAATAGAGTCAGTGATTATTTATTTATTACGTAGCAGAATAACGCACTGGGACGTCAAGTGGTGAAGGGTTGTCTGAGGTAAACTTTCAGCCCTTCGGGAACGGCAGAGAACCCACCGAGATCGGATCCAAATCAGTGTAAACAGGCGAGAGACTTGGAGACGAGGAGGGCGTGGTTTGTCCGAGACGCCCCATCATGTTTAATAATTTTTTTTTTCCCAATCCGGTTTTTCAAAACAACACTGTCCACATTTATCTGATTTTGCGCACTTAACCTGAGTGTTTTTCAGTCCTGCAGCACAGCCCACATCACACAACACATTTATTATCGCTATAAAACAACCAGGAAGCAAAGAAAAAATTCCACACTAGTTTGTCTCAGATCTGATTTTCCACCGTTAGTCAGATATAAGTTTACCAAATCGGCTTCCCAAACATTTTAGCCAAATTACCAGCTACAACCAAAAAACAAGCGTTCATCCGTGAGCCAGAGCCGTGCTGCCGTGGTGGGAGGGGCTTACTCTTCACACTTCTCCCCTCTATCACATTGTCAGTTGTGAACATCGGCGGGGTCATCTATGCAGAAGATGCACCAGTGCTGCAGCATTACCAGCAGTTCGAACACATGCTGTTGGCTGGCTTCATGTGTTTCAGAGGAAGCGCGTGTCAGCCTTCACCCGCTGATGGAAGAGTCGAAGAGTAAGTTAGGGCGGAAATACGAGGAAGAAAATCCCAAAAGTACTTAACTGGCATAGAGAATGCGATAATAAACAATTTGAGTGTATTTCTCTGTGTTAGGAAGTGTAATAATTATAAATTATTCTAGATGAAAATGTATAAATCCCAGTGATGGCCATGATTCAAAATTGTTTTTTTTTCTTTTAGAGAAATCAATAATCAAAGTGTAAATATTAAACTTAAACAGGCAAAGGTGGGCATAACATACAAATCATGTACTTGAGTAGAGATCCCTAGGAAATTTAGTAGTAGAAATGTAGTAGAGTAGAAATATCGTTTAATAAAACTATTCAAGTAAAGAACAGATGTCATTAATTATAGTACATCGTTACCTTCCACCTCAGTCCACAGGATATGATACAACTTCTGTCTAACAATTCGATATTAGACAGCACTGAATATGACACACAGTATAACACAACTCAGAAACTTAAGGGTGAGAAACGTTGAACGTTCAGGTCAAACCACCTACCCACACATCAGTTTACAAATATTAATTATTTTTTAACACACTAGATTTCTGTCCTTTTTACAATCCGTTATAAACAATAGTAATCCACTGATTTGTGATTGTTGCCTTGATTCATTTAAACTATTCCCTTTTAGTTTAATTCATTAATGAAAATCATCAGACTGTTCTACCCCTAATCAAGATACACAAAGATATAATTTTGCCGTCCGGTTGTGACTCCTGTAACTTTGTAACTTTGTGTTGCCTAACGCCATCCACCTCTCCGTTTTATTACTGCGCCATCTCACCACATCTCATCCTTGAACACACAATCTGTTAAGAACTTAATGTTCATTTACTCCTTTTTACCCAGACATGACGCTGGACACTGCTTGCGTTACATTTAGTCTTCAGCGCTCCTGATTGAGTCTGCTCAGGTGTGCTGGACCCGAGGAGAAGCTGAGCTGGCAGCGGACAGGGAGAGTTATAAAACACCAGGCTCGATACTGGCAGGATCATGTATGTGTGTGTTCGTATATAAGATAGAAAGCAAAACTTTAAATAAGAGAGCAGTATCACGTTCCGCTCTGATGAGCTAAAATATCTCTGTAAAATATCACTAAAATAACACAGGACCTAATTAGAGACCTAGTAGAGAGTGGTGACCAGCGCCTGCTAGGTTTCACTCATTACAGATTGTCCGCGAGTTACGAATTTCCACAGATACAAACACCCTTCAGTTCTACGAACATTCAACGACGCAAATGACTCACGGAAGTAGCTCACGTGTATTGTACAAAAAATAGACACTGTAGTGCATCAGCTTCGACTACTTACAATTATATACAAGTGTGTAAGTGAATGTATAAATGTCAAAGGTCTGGTATATTGTGTGTGTGTGTGTGTGTGTGTGTGTGTGTGTGTGTGTGTGTGTGTGTGTGAGTGTGTGCGGGAGAAATGAATCGGCCTCACCAGTTTTGGAAGCACAATGATAGAAAATGTCTGTCATGTAAAGCTTCCTGATGGTGAATATTCTTAATTTCAGAAAATTCTCAACAAAACAGAGTTCACAGTCCAATACAGTGGAAAACAGCTCAAGCTCAAACAAAATGGTGTCCAGGATTCCCCTCAAGAAGTCTGTTACATTTGTTTGAGATTAATTTCCTCAATCACTGTTACTGTTTTTGGCCACATGATGGCAGTGTGTGGAAAGGGTACAGAGATTTAGTTAAGTGAATGCGTATGTTTTACATTGTATATTCATGTCACAGGTGTATAAGACTCACTTTGTCGGACTTGAGAACAAATCCGACGTATGAACGTGATCCTTGTTTATAAGTCGGGGATAACCTGTACTAGCAAAGCGTTTTTCAGTCTCTGTTCGTTGTATGTGACGTGTGTGTGTGTGTTTAATGCTGATGAGAATTTCTACCAGAATCAGAAACCTGTTTGCTCTTGTTTATAATTCCATGCCTGATTTGAGCTACCCTGATACAACAACGATCACAAATCATAACAATCTCGAAAAATGATGAACTTTACAGATGTGTAGAGGAATTGCAGAAGTGAAATTTATTCATCGCAGCTTTGTCAAGCATTAAAAGCAAAGAAAAAGAAAAATCATCTTATCATCAAAAACAGACACTAGTGTGGAGAAGCATTAATTTTGTCAATTTAATGCTTTCATTTGTGTTTTTTTGTTTTTTAAATTGAACGTGTGTCACGGAGTTAAACGCTGTACCGACAGCTCAACTGTTCGAATCCCCAGCTGCACCCGCTGCGCTACACACGTCAGATCTTCACCAGGCGAATCAATCAGCATGGACGAGTTCCAGTCTCGGCTCCTTTCTGTCTCACACGTGCACTACAGGTTTATAATGAATAAACGTTATCCTGAAAAGCGCTTCGAGCGTCAGTGAAGAGCTGCACCTGACGTGTGTTTCGGCTCATACGTAACCCCATGTTTGAAAATGAACCAGTATGTAATTGTTTTAGATTCCTGAGACAGGAGTTTTATTCGGTTTTGTGTAGCTGTGCTGTACGTGGCTTGTGCATTTCTAATTCAAACACACAAGATAGCGTCGCGGTAATTTATATCACTGGTTTAAATTTTTGAAGTTCCTTGAACTGTATAGAGATTGTACAACAGTTAATAACATTTGTCGAAATAAAAAGATGTAAAGAAAGATGGCTTTGTCCCACTTTATGGCATTCTTTCATAATTCTTTTTTATTCTTTACGCTGGTGAGTGATGTCAAGCACCGCTATTAAACACAAGCACTCGCTGTTAATCATGAAAAAAAACAAGGGATAGAAAATATGGAATAAAGTAAATAACTTTTCTGGTTATTTAAATGTCACAATCTATATAAATAAAAGAGAGGTTTTGTTTGTACATTGGAATAGAATTCACAATGATATCATTGATGTTTCATACATTGGAGGACCAGAAACCAGTCTCAGAAAAAATTGTCCATCCAGATTTTGTCGCAGAATCACAAAAACTGTCTGGACAGAATTTACTGAATCTTCTGCAGCACTTAGATCTCTGTCTGAAGTTTAATCGGCACCATAAGTGAAATCTAAATGTTGAGTAAAAGTGATGTTATGAACAGTTGTTTGATTTAATAATCTACTTTAAAATAATCTACTAATGCGCTACTGTCTCAATGTAAACAAACACCTGCACCAATAGATATTAATTAGAAAAGATAAAGTGAATATTTTTACTGGGATTAGTTCATATTTTCACTTTGGCTGAAATAACAGCGCTGAAGTGGTATAAGTGAATTTTAACACGCTGGAGTCGTTTTAAGACAAAACTTCATCTTTATCCGATCGACCTTTTCCATTTCTCATCTGTGATTCTCTCTCCGATTACCGAACAGCGAGTGTATTTGTCTGACCACCAAATAAGGACAACTTAGTGTAAACAAGGCGTCAGATACTCGACCTTACAGAATGTGATTTCTGTGTGTTAATAAGTGAGACAGAGAGACACACAGACATGTACGTGGACTTCAACCTTAAATAATAATAATATCACTGATTACATTAAAGACCAGCAGACTATTATTAGATTTAACATTTTAACTTTTTCTACAAACTCTTTAACCATCAATGACATACTTACTCTAGTAAAATATAAAAGTTAAAGACAATGCAAAAACTTAAAGCACTATTGTCACTAATATGACAAAAGATGAATGAGACAATAGAATTAAATTAGAGATGGATGGATACGGATACACTTTCAATACGATTTAATTTAAGAATTTTGAAGCTTTAAAACATTTTTACAGTTTTAAAGTTCAGTTTTTTTCAGTTCCAGTCCTTTGCCTTTTGTTATATGATCTAATATCGGATATATATACAGTACAGACCAAAAGTTTGGACACACCTTCTCATTCAAAGAGGTTGAATTTGTATTATGGCAAGAAAAAAGCAGCTAAGTGAAGAAAAAATGTACTTTAATAAATGAAGGTCAGTCAGTCCGAAAAATTGGGAAAACTGAAAGTGTCCCCAAGTGCAGTCACAAAAAACATCAAGCGCTACAAAGAAACTGGCTGACATGCGGACCGGCCCAGGAAAGGAAGACCGAGAGTCGCCTCTGCTGCGGAGGATAAGTTCATCCGAGTCACCAGCCTCAGAAATCGCAGGTTAACAGCAGCTCAGATCAGAGAGCAGGTCAATGCCACACAGAGTTCTAGCAGCAGACACGTCTCTAGAACAACTGTTAAGAGGAGACTGTGTGAATCAGGCCTTCATGGTAGAAGATCTGCTAGGAAACCACTGCTAAGGACAGGCAACAAGCAGAAGAGACGCGTTTGGGCTAAAGAACACAAGAAAGAAAACTCTTTCAATGAGAAGGGGTGTCCAAACTTTTGGTCTGCACTGTATATTTTCCAAATCATTAATTAATTTATGTATTTTAACTCTGTGGATCCTGCATTGGCTTAATGTCACCATTAGAGGGCTCTCTTGCACCCTTTCTCTCTCTCTCTCTCTCTCTCTCTCTCTCACACACACACACGCAGTGTTGCAGATGAGACTGTAAAAAGTGAATGAGTTACCCTGAATCCTCAGAATCCTTTTCTGCACACCATACACACCTCACTGCATCACGTACACTGTTACGACTCTCCTAGTCATTGCGTCTCTACCAGAGTGTTTACAGACAGCGGCTCCCTCAGGCCATTGAGAGTATTCTACAAAGCTACAAAGCTAATCTATCACAGAGAACTGCAAACTTCTAACGTTACACACACTCTGGATTGTGCAGTGTCTCTTGCGGACACTGCACGAGCAAGAGAATCAGGAATTGTAATTTAATACCTGATGTTTTTTTTAAACACTTTGCGTAAGTGAAGCGCAGTTGTTTGATTCCGCCACACCTGCTCAGATGGCGCTAGAGAGCCAGACCTTGGGCCTTGTTTTCTTGGACCTAAAGTTGTCCTTCTGATTTGCAAAAATAAAGGTTTTAATTAAACATGAAAGAGTAATCTGGATCGAAAATCATAGTAACTTATCACTAACTATCCTGAACACTCAAGGGTCGTGTCATTCATAAATTTAGACGCCCCCTCAAGAGTAAAATCTGGCATTTACAAACCCCACATTTCTCACTTGAATAATTTACTAGTACATTTTAAATAAGTTCCGCCTTATTCGTATGTTTCCAAGATGCCCTGACTGATGGATCACAAAGGAAAAGTGTGTACATTTTATTTTGGGTATCTCTCTCTCTCTCAGTCTTTCTCTCTTATATTTCTTTCAGATTTCTCCAGACAGGACAGAGAGAAAACGAGAGCAAGCTGCGAGTAAGTTCTGACACCCTGCCGAACTCTACGTCTTGCGAAGGACTGAGAGGGTAAACGAGAAAACAAGATGGAAGGACAGAGAGAGAGAGAGAGAGAGAGAAATCGTCTGAACGAGGAAGAAATCGTCTGATGTTTATATCCTTCTTTTTTTGTTTCTGTTGACGTGTGTGTGTGTGTGTGTGTGTGTGTGTGTGTGTGTGTGTGTGTGTGTGTGTGTGTGTGTGTGTGTGTGTGAGTGGATCTCGTATTGTTATGAGCCTCAACACCTCTACGCACACACGCACAAACTTCTTCTAGAACTTTCTCAGCTTGATATCTCTCTCCCTTATTTTCGGCGTACAAAAGTAAAACAACAGCCGACGGAGCTTCTGAATGGCGCAGAAACGAGGGCGCATGTTGTCATCAGGGTGTAAGACTCTGAGTTAATGTGTGTGAAAGAGATACAGAGTGACACACACACACCCTTGTCTCACACCCAGGCATAATGAATAAGGCACGCTGTATCAGGAAGGACACAGAGAGGATGGTACGTTGTGCCGCCCAGACGTGAATAGCTCGTTAGAATGGACTTGCAAGGAGAGAGAGTAGGAGGAAGTGTTTTCAGGGGGCAGGGAGGCGTGTGTAGGATTGGGGTTTATCTGAAATATTATTAAAATTGTGTGACTAAGCATCTCAGAGTAAGAAACTTTAAATCCTAAGTGGCCAAAAATTCTCAGTGACTCAGGTTTGGTCCTACTTTTAGGAGTAGGAGTAAGAGCAATCTATCAACATTCTTAAAAAAGAAACTGCCTCCAATCTCCTCCAAAATGTAGAGTAGGCGAGCTCTGGAGGTGACCTAACTGGTTAGGAGTAGGGAGGGAATGTTGTTCAGGCAGACGCGCACGGAGGCGAGACGTTTTAGTAACACTGAGTTACACGGAGCTCTTCAAAGATACGTTTGGACAAAAATGGAATAGTTTTGTTTATTCGTTTTTTACTCATGGCATGTGGTATGTAACTGGTTAAATAATGAACATGTCGTGTGCCATCTCAGCTGGTGACTGATACTGTACGGTTTTATAGTAACAGCAAAGACCACCACACAGCGTCATGAGTCGTGAGCATCATCCATGGCGCACACATAAAAATAATCAGATATAATTATTTAATATAAATACACTCCTCAGGGGAGTGTGAAACACGGTAAGGGTAAGAGTGGGGCAGAATTTTCCTTCAATGTATTCTTTACATTTTACTCCCTCCTGCACAAGCAAATCTCTCTCATCCTCTCTCCAGTTACACTTTCTTTTCGAAATCATGTTGATCACTCATGTTGAGTCTGTTTAGGATAACGTCATGCAGCCTGCCGAGTTGGCAGCACCTATAAGTTGTGTCTTGTCTCATAAATCTGCCGCTGATTTCACCATTTCACTTTTCCACCAATTAAAAACTACAAAACCCTGTCAAAACTACAACATGCACTGTAACGTGCAGCTTTACATTTAACTTTGCAGTTCTGTAAACGTTGTTGTAAACGGTGATGTCACAGGCTTTCCTTGGCGCAGTCCTACTTCTCGCTGAAAGTAGGAGTAGGAAGCTTCCTAAAGAATTTTTATGTCCTACTCTGAGCTAGGGATATTTTCAGTCTTTGAGCCCGATTCCTATGAGTGATCCGAGACGCTTTAGTCAATACTAAGCCCATCGCTCTACTGTGGTCTTATCTTATTTCTTCTCTACAAGGTGGTGGAGGCGTTACGTTTTAGAGGTTGACTGTGCATTCATGGGTTTAAGATCTTTTTTATGATACACGAGACTGCCATGAAGCCTACTGTATTAAGAATGTAAATAAAATCCACTGGTTTATACAGCTCGTCCTCCACTTATGAACATTTGAGTTACAAATTTCCACAGATGCGAACAGACCGCAGTTCTACTTCCGGTTCAATCGCGGACGTAGCTCACGTGTATCGTATAGAAAATACAGCCTGTAGTGCAGCAGATACCAATATTTCCAATTATATACAATAATTTCAGTGTGTCAGTGAATGTATAAAATGTCCAATGTCCGGTGTATTGTGCGTGTGTGTGTGAGAAATGAGTCAGCCTCACCGGTTTCAATGAATCATTCTACGATGATAGAAAATGTCTGACCCGTAAAGCTATCCTGATGGTGAATAATCCTATTTTCGGGAAAATCCTCAACAAAACAGAGTTCACAGTCCAATACAGTGGAAAACAGCTCTGAGACAAAGTAGCGTACGGGATTCCCCTCGCGGTTTAAAGACGCAGAGACAACACTGTTACTGTACATTCCACGTGTGAGATTAATTTCCTTAGAAGCAGATATGGTTTTGGCCACATGATGGCAGTGTGGGTAAGGGGGGGCAGAGATTTAGTCAAGTGCTTTGGTATGTTTTACATTGTATAATTGTATCAAAGGTGTATAAAACTCACTTTGTCTGACTTAAGAACAAATCCGGCTTATGAATAGGCTCCTGGAACAGAACTTGTTCGTAAGTCAGGGATAACATGTAATAATGAACGCACGCACTACATTCTCAAAGTGCACGACTTCATCAGGACTGACATGGGAACATTCATAAAAGACAGCTTGTTGTCTCCTGTATTTTCCAAAAATAAAAAGAATGAGTGGATGAATGTTGAGAGATTACTCAAGGTCACCAAGGTCAAGTGTCTGAAATAGTTCTCCTTCGACAACTTTCTTCGAGGTTGAAATATCCTTTAACAGTGTGAGGAGTCCATGTTCATCATCCAAGCTTTGGCTGGCTTCAGCTGATATCCATTTGCCATTTTTAACACTGTAATACTGTGGAGTAGCTTTAGGGGTGACAGAAGACATGACAACGCCAGGCCAAGAAGGCATGCTGTCTTTCAGAGCAGTTTAGAAAGAGAAAACTTAGATGGGGAAAACTTTCCCCCCCATCATACACTTTTCTGGAGTTACAGACCCTTTTTCAGTGTTTGTAGCTGCAGTAAATCTGCCCTTTGTGGCAAATCACTGGCCAAAACTCAGAACAGAATGGCCACACAGTGCTCTCTCTCTCTCTCTCTCTCTCTCTCTCTCTGTCAGCAGGAGCCTGAGAGAACGCTCGGTGTCAGAGCCTCCTGCCACTCACCTGACAGAGAAAAAAGAAAAGACATTCTTCTTCTCCACCACACGATATCTACCCTGCATCTTCAATATTTCATGAGCGTATCCTCTTTGAGAGACAATAACAGAATGAAAAGAGAATAAATCAAAAACATAGAGAGCGTGTCTGTGGGAGAGAGAGAGAGAGAGAGAGAGAGAGGCGTATTCCCCTCATGCTGATAAGAGGTCAGAGTCCTGAACGCAGCAGTGTTAAGAGCAATCGATCAGACGTTCAGCGTCTTCACAGGAGATCGTTGCTCTTCTTCTCCTTCTCAATCGAGCAGCTTCTCCAGCGCTCCTCCCTCCAGCTCGTTACTGACCCTGAATCAGGACGGGTTAAAACGAAAGCAGTACGTTAACAGCAGGGCTCGAAGTCAATTATCTTTTTTTGGGGGACTGCAGAGTTAAATAAAAAAAACACAGGTACAGTGTGCGGATGAGAAATATCAGCTTTCACAACGAACAGTGAATTAAAAAGCATAATTACATTTAAGTTAAGTTATTTTAAATAATAATGATAAAAGCACTGTACTCTTGAGTATTCTATGTTCTATGTTCTATGTGAAGGTTAGGAAACATAAGTATTAAAACAACAATGACAAATGACAAAACAAAAAGAACACAAGATCAGTGCATGTTTGTGTGAATATATATAAGTAAAAGAACGGTTTTGTCTGTACACTGGTCAGAACTCGCTCTTTCAATGATATCTTTACGTTTTGTACATTAGAGGACCAGAAACCAGTCTCAGAAGAGTTTCTGTCTGTCTGTCTGTATATTTGTATGTCTGTATGTATGTCTATCAGAATGTAATGAAACTTTGGCGCCATAAATGAAATCAAAAACGTTCTCGCGTGAAAGTGAAGTCATGAGCAGTTTTGTGCCAGATCATGTCACAGCAGCCAGCACTTTTTTGGATGAATATAGCACTTTTTCCCACGAGGTGGGCGTGGCTATACGTGGCACTCAACAGCGCCAATCAACACAATAACACCATGTAACAAAAATTGGACTTTTTCTTGTCTTTAAGTGTTACTTCCTTATTGTACCTGCTTTCTAAAAGTCTTCAAATCAATTGTAAAAATTCCATATAAATTCAATGAAGTATAATTTGTGTTAAAGTATTTTTAGGAGTTTCCAGAATTTTCCGCTTTTTTTTTTTTTGTTGTTGCATGGTCGACCCTTCAGAACGTTAACGTGGGAAGGATGCACCTGCTATCATAGATCCAGACATTCCATCATCCATCGCCCCAGTGCCACACAGCACAGAGCTCCCCGTGAAAAAAAAAAGAGTTACATTGTGTAATTTATTACTATGCGGAAGACACTGAAACGAACGTAATGCCCCAACAAATTCTCACAAAACAGAAATAAACGCGTGACACAGATGACATAAATGAGATACAACACGGGTCGTTAAAGCAAACGTATCCGCAGCAGTCCGAGGCGGGGGCGAGTACAATACCTAAACTGACAGCCCAGTGTTATGTGCTCAAATCAAAATATTGAGCAGTGGCGGCGGGGGGGGGGGCAAACTATATTAAAATTTAACTTTTAATATTCGCCTGTAATAAGCCATTCATCAGGTGATTAAGCATCATTAGTACTAGTATAAAATAAAGGCCTGACTCACATCGCATCCAGTCAGCCATAAGTAGTGCTGGAAAAACACCGAGTGTGAGCTCGGCCGTGATCACTTGACTGCTGCTTAATTAGAAGATCAGATTGATCTGATCCAAGCTCTTAAACCTTTTTTCTTTCTTTGTCCGTTCGCCTTGCAAAGGAGTATGTTAGCAAAGAAATGACAGAATTTTCTCTCATATTTAGCTGCTTCCACCTCAGTCACTATTCAATACATTAACCAACAATCTGCTGACCGTTAAAAAGACTCGTTGAGAATCACATGGTCCAATCACAAGAGCCCAAATATTTAAAAACAATATTCATTCGCTAAGAACAAAAGTGGGAGGGTTCGGGGCGCACAGTGCTGATGATTTGAAAAGATCCAATCAGAGCTCAGCCTAAAGTCACATGCTTTTCAAAAATTTACGTGCCTACATAGACACTCGTTTGTCCGGCACCCCGCGTCCACCAACACAAATGAATGTAATACAGTTTTTATTTTATTTTATTGTAAATAAATTATATTAGGAAATACAGCGGAATATTGTGACTGAATTACTTCATTATGAAAATAAATAATTATTATGTTAAATAATTACATGTTAAAGTAGCATTCTTCTCTGCCTAACTTTAAGCGGGGGGGGGGGAGGGGGGGTGGGGGGTGGGGGGGGGACTGCGGGGCGGTGCCCCGTATTGGCCGGCCGCCACTGATGTTGCGTAAAAGTGATGTTATGTACAGTCATGAGCTGGATGTAATAATCTACTTTTAACCGGGAGTGTATTTGTCTGACAACGAGAGAAGAACAACTTAGTGTAAACAAGCCGTCAGATACTCGACTTTACAGAATGTGATTTCTGTGTATTAATAAGTTAGACAGAGAGACACACAGACATGTACGTGGACTTCAACCTGAAATAATAATAATATTAATATTAATAATAATAATAATAATATCACTCATTATATTAAAGATCAGCAGATTATTTTTAGCTTTAACCTTTTAACTATTTCTACAAAGTCTTTAACCGTCACTGATGTGTACTTACACTAGTTGTGAAATAAATAAGATCAAAATAGTTTATTAATAGCGTTAATTAAACGTATTAATTGATATTTACTCCTCAGTCCAGTGGATTAGTGGTTTAAGCGCAGACTGATTCGTATGCAGACTGATGTATGTTGTGTAGACACGACCGAGACGAACCCAGACTCTAAATCAATAAACCTGATACAGTAAAGCTTTGAGGTTTGTTGATGTGGGTTTTGAAGGTTGAAATGCAAATTTAAGAAGGTTGTATAGAGTGTAAATGAAAGTACATGTTTCAGTAACATTCAAGTAAAATGTATAAATACATGAAAATGCCACTTATGTACGGTACTCGGTACTGTGCAAAAGTCTTTTGGCTTAACAAACAAAAAAACAATGCTCTGAAACTGCTCAGGTCCAGGGACCGGACAGAAAATAAAAGAGCCAAAAAAGTCCTTCAGGAAGCCGGGACATCTATTGCTCAAGACTTTATTAAAAATTGAAGACAGTTTGAAGACAAAAATATGAAGAAATGAATTTTGGCTCACAGCTTTTTCACAGGACTGTGTTATATTTCACGTGTACATGTTGCGTGTAGTTTTTTTAAATGATAGTATCCGTGTGACCGTGTTGGGAACGGAACAAGCAAATGGCTTAGAATACGATGGAGTGAGGAGTGAAGAATGAAGCGCCTGAAATCTCCAGCAGTTCGAGCTGTATTATCTTTAAGCTCCCCCGTGTCCGCTCTTTATGGCCTCGGAGCCGGCAGCAGCGCAGCGCTTTATTGGATAACTGTGTCGCCTCGCCTCCGGAGAGAGAACAGATGAGAAAAGGAAGAAACGACACCTCGGGACCCACAGAGCACGTGGCATATGGTATAGCGCGAACCCAGTGCAAATACGTCAGTAATAATTTAACAGCCATGAGTCGAGAAAGAGAGCGACAGCGAGCAGGACGTGCAGTATACAGGATGAGGAAGACTAAGCGCTCGTTTTATTCGCTTATTTTTTTCATTTGTTTACTCCTGATCCAGACAAAAAAAAAAAAAAACACTCGTCTGTGTTTTTTTTTTGTTGTTGTTAGTTTATCGCTTATCAAAAATCCTTACTTTTGTAATTATTTTAATCCTCTTAAAAAATTTCTTTTAAAGCTACATAAATAGCTAGTTGTCTCAGTGGCTCAGGTCTCTCGAAGGCCTGTGTTCGACTCCCAGCCGGTGCTCAAACCCCATCCACTGGATGCAGTGCCGCCCCAGGAGCTTGTTGTTTGGTTCTAATGACCCACTGTGGCGAACCCTCGATGGGAACAGCCGACAGACTAACAACAAAGTCAAATGTTACTCTACTCACTGAGTTACAATACAAACCACCTCATCATTTTTCATGACACTGAATTTTGCTAAAGAACAACAATAAAAAACATAAATCCAAGATGGCCGCCCATGTGCACGTGCTAAGCTTGACATCATGAAAGAAGAGGATGTGGTTAATTTGATGCTTGAATTTGACCATTGAATTGCCACAACAGGAGCAACACCGTCTTCCTGAACTTCCTGAAACTCCTCCTAGGGCACACGAATCAGACGTCAATTTATTCCAAACTCCTGGAGACGAAGTTTTTCCTGCGAAGAAAGTTTTTTTTCCGAGGAGTGATGCTGATTGACAGGCACTGAAAGGGTGGGATAAAGCTGTGCAGGTTCTCCTCCAGGCAGCAGAAACGGAGTCTCATGACGATCGCTATCGCTCGCTGCATGCTAAAAATACACCTGCACTGCATTGCACGGAGGAAGCGATGGTACGGGATCTAATATCTCGGGGCGTGTAGGATGCAGAAAAGTCATTTCTCATTATCAGTACAATTCTCATTATCACAGACGTTTCTTTTGCTGGTGTTGATTCGCTGGTAACAAATTGCGCGCGCTTGATACTTACGCGTAACTCTGTAACTCCAATTACTCTGATGTGTTTACGGTGTTCTTTAACAACCCTCTCAATATTACTGTAGCGCACCCGCTGCACGCCGCACGCCTAATGAACTGAGATGGATCTGATTCCTCTCCTCGCTTAAACGCAGCACGCTCTAATCACCCTGATCCATCTCGATACGTCAACTCGAAAAGGATTTAGCTTTTATACCGGGAACTTTCTTTGAGAACTTTTTTTTTTTTCAATCGGCAGGATCTTTGTGCGTTCTTGTTTAAGGTGCCACATTTCCTTGAGCTCACTTACGTGCATTTCCATCTTTTTAGGAACAGCTCCTGCGTTTCTCCTTCTTTCTTCACACTCGCAGTCGGCCAAAACACAGTATCGGTGCTGATTTTATTTAAAGTTGCTAACTTCAGCCATTTTGGCGAGATGATTTTATATGTGCGCCAAAAATGGCTATTTTTCAGCGTTATACTGTTTCGCTTGAAACTATAATAATTTCAAATGCAAATTATTCATATTTCTTTGAGCACTGATACTAAAATTGATGGAAGCTTCTAAAAACATATGGCCTGTAAAAATTGGTGCTTAAATAGTTTTTTTTTTTTTTTTTGGTAAAATGCTTAAAAAGGCAAAAAATCTGTAGTGTCCGTAACCGTGTCAAATTCATGTTGCAATATCTTAACAATTTAGCATTTTAGAATAATACACTTTTTCAGGTTTATGTCTTTTCCTGTGGAATCTAAATTGGCCGAGTTTCATCTGAATGACATCATAGAAAGGTTTGAATTTGAAAAGGTTACCGACACTATTGTACATAAAAGTGCAGTGAAAGTGTATTTAGCAAAAGTGTTTTTAGCTAATGTCCTTTTATCTGATAAAAATATAAATGTGTATGCATATTTACAAAAAACAAAGTATGAATCCGGAGATAAGAAGCATTACGCATTGTGAAAAATTGTGTTTATATGATCCTGATCTGAAATTTCCATTTTTCACCTACTGTAGGTAAACGTTTTTCGCACCGACACCATGTTTTGGCCGAGTAGCGGCGCCTCACAGCAGAGCTCTTGAAGGTGATCAGGCAAAGCTGCTTCATCATGCCTTTACAAACACCATGATCAGAAAACACCTGATTTATATGTAACTCAATAATAATAATAATAATAATAATAATAATAATAATAGAAACATAGGAGGAACCTGAAGGACGTGTCACTGTGCCACTGTGTCAGTGTAACGCGGAAAATAAACAACGCTGCTGGAAATGACGCAGTCTTACAACAGAAACTCCATCACATGGAACGCTCACACTTTTTCTGGTTTTACTGCAGCGCCTCCTCCTTTATCCTCCACCTCCTCCTCGTCCTCCTCCTACGTCATGTTCTTTGAAATTTCTTTAATAAACACGACCAGCCTGGTTGTTCATCACGACTGCCAGACGTCAAGGTTAAGCCGTCTGTCTGTTTTTGTTGTTGTTGTTGTTTGTTTGTTAGTTTTTTTCCTTTATCAGTTGTAACTTTTTCATTTGTTTAATGGCTCGTTGATGGAAGCGAAGCATCAGAGCAGGACACTTTTAGAGAAACCTTTCGGGGACATTCGTCTTTTCTATAACCTGAATTTCAGTTATTGACTTGAAGTAAGCCGGGTCTGGTATATAATGAATGGTCTCTTAGGTGATATATATATATATAATTTTTTTTTTTTTGTAAGGATAAAGTTGCCTGACTGAGCTAATACATTTACTTAGTTCAATCAAGCAATGCTAATCGCTCCAAGTGACAGATTTTATGCTAACCAGTCACAATTTGGCTTTCGCTCCTGCATAGGAGTCACTGTTTTTTTTTTTTTTTTTTTTGAGTAATTGCTTTGGACGCTCCTCAAATGTTCTTGTCACAGGAATAAATCTTCCAGAGCACTTTATATTTCCGTTTCTTCTCCCGTCCAAGTGTTTTCAAAGTTGCTAAGAAGGCGCCGGCTTCGGTGAGCCAAAAAATCGTTCGCATTTCACAACTACTGTTGCCGTTAGAGACATTTTCATAATTGGCCACTGAATCAGCGCTGATCTCCGGAGCTGCAGGTCAGCGTGGGAAGGAGCGTATTTGCATACAGCCGTCTGCGGCCCGAGATTGAACTCGGAGTAAAATGTTCCCCCGTGATTACAAAGCCTGGGGAGAAGCGAGGGGATTAGACGTCGATCTGCAGCAAATCCTCCCCCGCTGATTAGCTCTGTTTCAGAGTCTCTGTGTTAATGCGGGCCACGTCCGGCGGACTGCTTTTTAATAACGCCGCAGTCCGGTAGCTTAGCGTTGTTTTGTTTACCTCCACTTAGTTTATGGAAGCCGTCCGCGTCCGGAGCTCGCAGTAAACTTTCTGATGTGCTAATTGGGTTTGGCTAAGCCGTGATTCGTTAATCCAGGTGCTGCTTCGGGTGAACTCGTGAAGCGCTGCAGAGATACACACCGCGGTGATTTTCCACTCCAGCGTCGCCTTCGGCTCATGAAGAGCGCCATAATTACTGATGAGTTGAATCAGGTGTGTGTTGAAGCTAAAAAAAAAAAAAAAAAGTATTCTGGAGATTGAATAGTTTTTTTAACACAACGAAACACTTCACTGAGAAACACACAGGCTCATGAAAACTGTGTCTTTGTCCTAAAGTGTGCCCCCTGTATCTGTCAGTCACAATAAAGGAGGCGTGGCCTTTGTGTCTGTCAGTCATAGTGAAGGAGGCGTGGCCTCTGTATCTGTCAGTGACAGTAAAGGTGGTGTGGCCTCTGTATCTGTCAGTCATAGTGAAGGAGGCGTGGCTTTTGTGTCTGTCAGTGTGAAGGAGGCGTGGCATCGGTATATGTCAGTCATAGTGAAGGAGGCGTGGCCTCTGTATCTGTCAGTCACAGTAAAGGAGGTGTGGCCTCTGTATCTGTCAGTCGTAGTGAAGGAGGCGTGGCCTTTGTGTCTGTCAGTGTGAAGGAGGCGTGGCATCTGTATCTGTCAGTCATAGTAAAGGAGGCGTGGCCTCTGTATCTGTCAGTGACAGTAAAGGAGGTGTGGCCTCTGTATCTGTCAGTCATAGTGAAGGAGGCGTGGCTTTTGTGTCTGTCAGTGTGAAGGTGGCGTGGCATCTGTATCTGTCAGTCATAGTAAAGGAGGCGTGGCCTCTGTATCTGTCAGTGACAGTAAAGGAGGTGTGGCCTCTGTATCTGTCAGTCATAGTGAAGGAGGCGTGGCTTTTGTGTCTGTCAGTGTGAAGGAGGCGTGGCATCGGTTTATGTCAGTCATAGTGAAGGAGGCGTGGCCTCTGTATCAGTCAGTCATAGTGAAGGAGGTTTGGCTTTTGTGCCTGTCAGTGTCAAGGAGGCGTGGCATCGGTATATGTCAGTCATAGTGTATGAGGGGTGGACTCTCTATCTGTCAGTCACAGTAAAGGAGGCGTGGCCTTTGTATCTGTCAGTCAGAGTGAAGGATGCATGGTCTCTGCATTTGTCAGTCACAGTAAAGAAGGCGTGGTCTCTGTATCTGTCAGTCAGAGTGAAGCAGGTGAGGCCTCTGTATCTGTCAGTCACAGTAATGGAGGTGTGGCAGTGTTGTCTACGTGACTGTCAAGGCCTTTAAAAAATTGTGGTCTCTATGTCTCGGGCACAGTGAAGGCGCCGCGCGTGGCTCTTGTGTCCGTCAGTCTGGAAGTCTGTGGCCATTCAGTCACAGAAATTCAGAAGCATTTCACCTCCAGTAAAAGAGGTGTGTCCTTGTCAGTCTCTGTAAAGAAACATAGTCTTTATGTCCGTCAGTCACAGTGAGGAAGGCGTGACCTCTGAATCTCAATCATAGCAGAAGAGGCGTGGCCTTTTAATCTCAGTCACAGTAAATGTCTCCAGAGAAGGAGGTGTGGCCTTTGTCAATCACTCTAAGTAGGCGTGGCCTCTGTTCCTGATTAAATCGTTGAGGTGTTCATCATGTTGTCATTGAAGGACAGATACACTGACACTGACAGCGTCTGCTTCATCATTTACATCGTTACAGGAGAACGAGCCCGAGGACGTGAGCTGGCTGTTTATCTGCGCTGCCGTTTCTGAGGGTAGATTCCTGCTAGGCACTCGTCTCCCTTTTATCTATCAGCTACGCTTTATCCGTTCTGGTTTTTCTGTGTTTTTGTTATTTCTGTCACACCGCGTTCACATTCGCATTCTTGTTGTCCTGTGTACAAAATACGCTTCCTGCTAAAATCATCTTTCGCCCAATCGTGAGCCTGCCTCGCTCGTTCGCGGGTAAACAGGCAGCGACTAGCGCTCTGGGCTCTCGCCCACGCGTGCCGCGTCACCTCAACTCATAATCTAATGATGTTTAATGGCTCGTAATTACAGCGGGAGCGTCAAGATAACATTTTGCATAAGAATTCACCATGTCTAAACAGGATTGGGCTTTTAATGTGGAGTTCAAGTGAACACGTGTGCAGCAAAAATCACGCTGACCCCGGCTTGCTCCAGTGTGTGTGTGCGTGTGTGCGTGTGTGTGTGTGGTAAGAGTTTGCACTTCAGAATGAATGACCCTTACGTAAACCTGATTTAGCCTACATTTCTCTCTCTTACACACACACACACACACACACACACACACACACACACACACACACACACACACCGCTTAATTTGTTTTCTGTTTCACTTTAAATCGATTGTGAAGCATTGATTTATGAGTAAGTGTGTTTATACTGTATTTCCTGGAAATTACTGACAGGTTGGAAGGAATCAGAGAACCTGGTA
Source organism: Clarias macrocephalus (assembly GCA_011419295.1). Lineage (NCBI taxonomy): Eukaryota > Metazoa > Chordata > Actinopteri > Siluriformes > Clariidae > Clarias > Clarias macrocephalus. Next base: position 20,120 of record JAAGKR010002454.1, on the reverse strand, counting down.
CCGGAGACCTCAAGGGTACTTAAAGTGTAGATGTGTACTCAAGTATAACAAAGAAAAAGAAATATGATGTTTACAAAAAATGTCATGAAACTAAAAGAAAGCCAGTTGAAAACATTTTTGAGAAGGTTTTATCTTTTTTCCTCCCCTCTTGTAAAGGCAGATATTTATTCCGTTTATGATGAACTGAAGGCTGTAAAATGTTTACAGTAAATGAAACAGATTTCATGCTGGATTGTGTTCCAGATGTCCTCCAGATTGAGACGACGTCCTCGCGGCTCTGTGCTCAGCTCCCTCTCGCTCTGCATCACCTTTCAGTGATCCGAGTACCGAATCCTGCCTCGCCGCCTCGCCGCCTCGCCGAACAATCCGTGCCCCAGATAGATTTTATGAAAGGATAAACGCAGATTGACGTCTTGACAGTCATGAGCTCGAGGCTCACAGTGGTTTGTGTTCTACCTTGGCCCGTTAGAAGGACGTGTTTGCTACCCACAGTGCGTTTCGTTTTGTAGAAAGCACACCGTGGGCTGGAATTGATTGTTCAGACTTCGTCAGGGTGGTGCTCCGAAAAACTCCAACAACAACAACAAAAAAACTTGTCTTACACAACGGAGGCAAAATCTCACGCTTCCCGGCTGCACCGAGACGCGGCCGTGTCCCGATAAGAGACAGAACACAAATAAACCATGGCAGCTAGCGCACGCCGCTCTGACATTTCCCTCCTCTCCTATTGTTGTGGCGTCGGTGAGAAAGCAAAAGAGGGTGTAATTTGGATTCCAGCCCACACACACACACACACGAGAGCCACAGTGGAGCTGTGAATCCGAGCACGAATCTTATAGCTTTTATAACAGAAGTGCAGTTACAGCACCAGATCATAAAGACCTGCGAGTGTTTAACGCAGACTCGTCTTCTAAGGTTTGATTGTCGCCGACACTTTATTATTCAGTTCACTCGTTTAGTTTAGCATCAGACATGGAGGGAATGTTTTTATTGCTTTGTTTGTTAGTTAAAGGATAATTCCACCATCCTGCATGTTAATGTCGACAAATATGTGACATTCACTGGGATCCTTTTGCTTTAAATGTCTCTCTCTTTCACTTCGGGTTAACATTACCCACAATGCCTTTCAGCAACGTTCTGATTAGAGAACCCGTCAACTTCGTCACTGTATAGAAAGAGCGTGATGCAGCAGAGCTTTACATCTGTCCCGCCCCCTCGTCTGTACACTCTACTCAAACAGATCAGCATCCAACGTTTAGCGTAAGCCTCATCACCGCTAGGGTTGGCTACCGAAACCCGGTGCTAATATGGCACCTATAGAACCGGTACGTACTAGAACCGAATCAGAACGCAGATCTCGGCGCCTCACTTCGGTGCCACTCACATGCCAGAGCGATTAACTGAAATATTTGTCTGTCCATCTTCTTGCAGATCACGAGATCACTTTCGTGTGTATTAGCATTTGTGTAAACCGCTTGTGTGTTGTGTGTTTGTTGCAGTGTGACAAAAAACACCAGGCTGTAGGAAATGATGCAAGACGTTTAAATCTGCGGCGTCTCCAGCAGTGACACTGTGAGCACAGGGGACGGGAGCAGTTCACAAATAAATCATCCGGATTCAGATGTTAAACATCACGTCCTGCAGGTGCTAGCATGATTTCTTTTTTGTTTTTTTCTTTTTCCTCTAGCCAGATGTTCGTCTGTATTTGTCGTCTGCCTTCAAAGTATACCACAGATGTTTTAAACGAACAGAATAGCCTCGGCTAACGAGAGCCTTGCTCGAGTCTGAAGAACATCATGTACTTCATGACGTACATTTCAAAACATTTCACTCGAGCTGTAAATGAGCGTCGCACTTCAAAGCTGGAAGTATTTATTTCTTTATTTCTTTATTATTTAAATTTATTTATTTAGTTTTTGGAGGCCGCTGGAGATCACAGGGAATAACAGAGGTTTGTATAAAATACACTGTGAATGTTTACTGAAATTAAAGCAGCGGAACAGCGAGCGCCTTCACGGGACGAGGAAAGGTCCGGAAATCAGTCGTGCTTCAGTGGGAGAGTATTTTAGTCCGTATGTGTGTTTTTCAGACTGACTTTCTTCTACTGTAAGTCAAAGCCACACCCATTCAAACCGCAAACCGAGCCGTGACGCTGCGGCGGCGCTACGGCCCGGTGCCTCGGCTCAGTGTGTGTCACCTTCTCACCGGAGTTGATTCGGACCCAGACGCTCTCGTGTCCGGTATTCGATCCGGAATGATCCGGATTCTCCCTGTGTTTGCCTCGAACCATTCTTCAGGTCGATTAGTCGTGTTTGTGCGTAAATAAAGTCAGGAAAAAAAGTGATCTATTTCCTCATAATCCTCCAGACCTTTTCCTCTTTCTCTGCTCTCTCTCTGTTGTTCTTGTTACCTGACAGTGTGTGAGCAGCACATCATGAACTCCCGGTACCCAATTATTTTTACGGTGTGTGTTTGTGTTTGTGTGTGTGTGTGTGTGTGTGTGTGTGTGTGTGTGTGTGTGTGTGTGTGTGTGTGTGTACAGCATGCCGCATTCATGACACACCTGATACACCATCCTGCCCTTTCAGGTCTCTGGAGCTCTACAGTATCTCTGTCTTCATTTCTTCCCCAAAAAGCTCCCCGTGTCTCCTGAAGTCCAGGCGTAGCCAGGTTGCCATGTCACCGCAAGCAAAAACAAACCCGCCGTCTCGCACATGAGGCAAGACCTAGGTTTCATTTCATCAGCCGATTCTCTCGCTCCGTGTCCTTCACCTCAATTATTCATCAGCACGTGTCCGTGTATTTCTCTTACGACACTTCTCCAGAAAACGTCGAGTTCGTCCTCTGGCTAAAAAAAAAACAACAAAAAAAAACAAGTTTTCTCCAAAAAAGTATTATATTTTCTTCTCCGTATGACAAACGTCGACGTCTCTGCTCTACAGAAATTTGACATATAATATCTAAAGCCTCGCTTGCAAGACTCACATCACGTTTTGATCAGGCTGTTGGATCGCCACGTTCTCTCTGAGATCACGTATCCGATGTTGAAACGTCTGCACGACCTGTAATGATGTATATATTTTGCTCTTTTTTATTTTGGGGGGACTTGCTTGAACTTTGCTTCAGGTTGAGATTCATGCAAAAAGAAAAAAGAAAAAAAGATTTTTACAGAAGCTATAAATGATACATAACAAAGAACAAATAACTTGAGCCTGGGAAGATGTTTCCCTGTTTCCCCGGGTGCCACACGTTCGTGTCATGTGTGTTAATTAACCTGGTCATTAAGTCCACACCATCTGTCTAAATGATCCAATCTAGTTCTGCTGCTGTAGAGAGGTTTGAATCGTTCCTAATTATACGTTGTAACAGAGAGAGAGAGAGAGAGAGAACAAGGCAAAGCAGTTTGGAGTTCAGGTCCGGATTGATTGCCGTCTGATTAGAAGAGAGCCGATAACATCTGATCTTCTCTCTCTTTCTGTTGTCTCACACTGACGGATCGTTTTCGTTCTCCCAAAGCGCTCGTCTTCCCCAAGGAAGTCTGGCTGTGAAGAAGAGCGTTCCGGCCCGAAAGCTCTCACAGCCCGTCCCGATAAAGAGAGACCAGAATAACAGACTCTGTCGTTAACTTTAACTGCGGTGACATCTGCTGCTCCGATTCAGAACGCATTAACGGAGCAGCGGAAAAGGCTGCGGCGCCGCATCAAACAAAACAACCTCCGCAAAACGACCTCCACGCGTGTGCGAACGATTCTCACACAGTCATGTGGTACTGATGCTCTGCTTCTCGTCGGTTTTCTTTTTTGCACTTTCACCGGAGCGACTCCGTGGCGCAGCGGTAAAGCGCCGTGGAGCACCGCGGGCACCGAACCAATTAGGAGAAATTGTCATTTCGTGCTCTGAACTTTGTGAGGCTCTGTGCAGACGTGCTGCGCTTAAAAAAAGAATAAAATGTACCTATTCGATGTTAATCCCAAAGTGCATGAGGTGTAAAGGTACAGCTTGTATAACTGAATACAGTTGAATTACAGGCGGAACGCGAGTCGTGTCCGAACGAATCGAAGGTTCGACCGAGTTTAATGTGTAACCTGGACTGTTCCACCAAAAACGAAACACTAACATAGACTTAAATGGAAGTCCGTTAAAAGCAGGTCGTCGCTATATCGTGTACAGAGCAGTGTGGGGTCGAGTACAGAAACAACGGTGATGTTATAAACATGCATTCAATCATGACAAAATGTGATATATGATATGAGATATGAGTATTGTCGGGTGGGGCAGGGGTCAGAGCTTTGCCTCTTATGGGGTACGTGAGTAGTTGGGCGAAGGTTTAAACAAGAGGTCCTGCGGTATGAGACTTAAGGCTCAGCTTAGTTTCCGATGGGTGTGAGCAGTCGTTGGCTCAAATCCCACTGAAGGCTTGAACTTCCGTTCGCGAGGGACGCCGAGACGCAATTCGTCACGTACGAGTGTGGCAGCAGCAACAACACACACGCCACTGCACGTACCCCATGAGAGGCAAAGCTCTGACCCAGGTAATATTTAATGTGTTAAACTGATACTGAGTTTCAGGTAACATCAGTGAAATGATTTATAACTCGACATTGCAGTGGCGTGTGTGTTGTCGTTATGGCGTGTGTGGCGTGTGTGCTGTCGTTATGGCGTGTGTGTTGTCATTGCTGCGACACTCGAGCGTGACGAACTGCGTCTCTCCCACGTCGTTGTCCCTCATTTCTCCCGCCGTGTGTCGAGTGGATGCTCACGTGTTTCTGGAGCGGCAAGGAGAAGCAAGAAAGGAACGAAGAGCGGAAAATTCAATTCCCAGAAGTTCAAGCCTTGAGTGGGATTCGAGCCAACAACTGCTCACACCGGAGACTAAGCTGAGCCTTAAGTCTCATACTCCAGGACCTCTTGTTTAAACCTTTCACTGTTACATTCAGATTATTTATAAGAAATAGACTTTAGTAGAAAAACCGACTCAAGCCGATCACTCTAACCGCAAGGCTGCAGACGGACACAGTCAGCGCCGCCCTGGTGGACTTAATCAATGTATGACATTTCATTCTGTCCTCACCAAACCCCCGTAGCCTTTAACCTCACGCCAGTATGAGACCATCAGGTCAGGAATATTGTCCCTCTTTCACTCAGGTTCTTTTAGCGTAGTTCTTATGACAAAATTGTTGAACTGGTCTTTCTGTGAAACCTGGAAACGTTATGAAATTAATTATTGACTCCAAAACCCTCAAACTTCAAACAAACAAGAAAGCTACAGGAGTCAACAAACATTCTCATCAAAAGCTTAAAAACTAAGTAAGTCTGTGTTTACTGTAAGAACCTTAATCATCATCATGTTTCAGCCACGTGACATAATAAGTTTCTGAATTGTTTTTTACATTCTTTCTGAAAATCCCAGCCACGAGAAACAGGACGAACAAAATAGAACCCGTTCCATCAAAAAGTAAAACTATAATAAAAACATACTGTAAGCACGACTCGGTTCCCAGAATGCACCGCGACGCCCAAATGATTATAAAGTGTGTCTCGATTCCGGGGACGCGTCCTTCGAAGGACGCAACTGAACACCGATTACATCATCGCATGGTGACTAAGGGTGTCCCGTTCCGAAGGCTCCCTGGAGACGATGCCGGATGCAGGACCTGAGGATATTAGAAATAAATGGGTTATAAAAATATATTGAAGAATAATAAAACAAAGAGGGGTTTTATGTAAAATCATGAAATTAGAAACTATCGTTACGTTTTATAAGTTCATTCTCCCTGAACAATCTGATTGGACGAGAGTTGTTATTCCACGAGTGCTGATAATAGACAGTAACAGCACAGTGATGTGTAACTCTACCATATGTATGACTGGGCGTGTCCCAGGTGTTGTCCAGAGGTTAATGACACTGACTGTGTGTCTCGGCGTGGGTGAGAGTCGGTCTGTACGGTCCGCAGTACTGAGGAGAGAGCGGCTGCCTGACCACGCCCACATTCACACCCAGTCACAGAAGCACGTTATGTCGTCTTACACAACACGCCGTCTCTCGAATCCCAAACTGCTCTCTAACCTCTGATCAAGATCAAATGATTGTACACCCTACATAGTGCACTAGCTTTCCATTTAACGCTATTTGGGATTCGACCCCGGAACCCGGAAGTTACCGGAGCTGATATTCTGAAGTGTAATAAGTGGAAATATACAGTAAATCTGGTGAGTTTCTCAGGACTGTCCACCACCTTCATGGTACCGGAAAAAAACACTTTGACCTCCTGTTAATTACACTAACTGTCGGTCGCCAAACATGGAACGGTGTGTGTTGATGGAGAAAAATAACTGTTTAAAATAATGTGTTGATAATAAATGGTGTTTGTGGAACTAAAAGCAAAATGACCTCCGAATTGAGACTCACCCGTTGGAATCGCAGGTACAAAAAGATATCCATGATGCTGTTGGAAAGTTATAACAACATGAGATAGAGATTTGTTTTGGATCCAACCTTTAACATAAAAAGTGCATTACCATAATGGTTGCATTGGTTTTATTCCAGTCCGGCTATAAAAAAAAAAAACTTTTTAATTATACCGTACAGGTAGTTTTATTTATTATTGTTATTTTTTTAAAGAAAGCCTGTGATATGTTTGCCCAGTTGTTTTTCACTCAGTGCATCTTAATTATGTAAAAATCTGTTGACTTGCTGTCTGTTGGGAATCTTAAAAGCTGTTTGCTTTAACCAATTATAAAGAAATTACATCTCATTTCATGTGTTTAATGGCTTTACTCAAATCGTTATCACGGATTGGCTTAATTTCCATAATGCCTTGGTTAATGCCGGTTTTAAATTGAAGCAGGTTCGAGGTGTAAAGTAGGAAGCTGAAAAACACAGAAACCTGAAACATAATCTCTTGGGTATGGCTTCAAGGAGTATGAAAAGGGGGGGGGCGGATCTAGAAAACCTGTCCTTCTGATTAATCACTTCTTCAAACCTCACACAAGTTCTTATACAGTAACTCAGCAGAAAGTTTCAAATGTCAGTAAATCGAGCACAGAACAGGGACCAGACACTTACCAGACAGATTAGGCATTTGGCAGATGCCCTTATCCAAAGCAATTTACAATTGTACTTCACATCAGTTGAGGGCCCAGCAGGGACAACCTGGAAGTGGTGGGATTTGAACCTGAGACCTTCTGAACCATAGTCTAATGCCTTAACCACTGACCCATTAGTTATTGTGTCTTCATAAAAGAAAGGTAAAAGCGAGTGATGTATCCTAAAGAGATGGAACATGGAAGTGAAAAGGATTAGTAAAGACTTGCTAGTTGCTGGATCAAAAAATCAACCCAAAATGAATCGTGACATCATAAACAGGGGCCCAGGACGACTCTTACACACTGAACACGTGGTGTGTGGAGCCGTGTGGTCCGTGTTTAGAGCCGTCATCTCACACGCAGTGTGTACAGAGGGTGAGTGGATTTCAGGGAGAATATAGGCCAGTGGCTCGTTCGTGTGTGTGTGTGTGTGTGTGTGTGTGTGTGTGTGTGTGTGTGTGTGTGTGTGTGTGTTTGGACGAAGAGCAATTTTCTGTTTTTCAGTCTAAACACTTAATACCTCAAACTGCTGCATCTGCTTTAAGCTCTGAATTCACATCTGGATCTGCTGGGGTGTCAAGTTGGGTCATTATAACATGCGCACACACACACACACACACACACACACACACACACACACACACACACACACACACACACACACACATTAAACCCTCAAGGATTTTCTTTTTTAAAATTCATTGCTGTCTAAATTTTGTGCTCTGTCACTTTCCTCTGTAGACTCACTTCTCTCTTTTTCTCTCTGTGGAGATGGCACTTTGTGGATGAGTACAGTACACACACACACACACACACACACACACACACATACACACACACACGCACACACACATACACACGTCCTTGCTTACGTAAACCCGTTCCTGCAGCACTCATGCCTCCTCTCTCGTTCTCCATCTATTCGGCCCCGTAGCGCAGCCGCTTTGTGGTGCTCCTGTTGCCGTGGTAACTGCTGCCCTGACAACACGGATGCTGGAGGTCGCCAAAGCAATGGCCAGATTTCAGGATGTAAAGAGAGATATAGAATTGTTGCGTCTCTGTATCCTTCGTGTTGCTGGCTGTTTAGATAAGATTGAAACACAACACACTCATTCTCTCTCTCTCCCTCTCTCTTTCTCACACACACACACACACACACACACACACACACACACACACACACACACACACACACACACACACACATTTAGCTTATGAACACAGCTGAAAGGCTCATGCCCGCTTTCAAAGGTGTAAATGTTGTGAATAATGGATTAGGATCAGCATGAAGAGAAGTGTGTGTGTGTGTGTGTGTGTGTGCATACTTGAAATAATTGCATTCTATGAAAAATAAATTTAAAAAAATCACCTAGAACAAATTTTTATTCAGTTACAGGAAATGAGAACACACACACACACACACACACACACACACACACACACGCGCGCGCGCACATACACATGCAGCGTGTCAATGCTGCATACATTTGCAGACTGCTGTTTTTGTTTTTGTATAACCGATAATTTATCCAGTGCACTCATGTGAAATCCCACAATGCACTGGACTAGGTAATAATGTTACCCATAATTCCTCACTGTAAAGATGAGGTCAGGGAAAGGGAACAGCCGAAAGACAAAGAAGAAGACACACTATCACCTTCAAAATAGTCCCCCTGCACAGCAATACAGCGCTCCCAGCGTTCCTGCCACTTCTCCAATAAGTCCTAGAGGTCTTATGTTTGGAGCTTGCCGAACACCATAGTGGTGTCAAAACTGTGACCTTCTCATGAGTGAGAAGAAATTTGGAGAATTAGGTGCTCATGTTGTTTCTGGCGAGAAACTCACTGTAACGGGTTCGACCCTATGTGCACGAGCGGCACCATGTAGTCTTACGGGAAAAAGGGTCATTTGTTTAGTAAAAAATAGGGAAGGAAAGGGTTAAAGGAGGGAGGAAGGAAAGAAAGGGAAAGGAATGTGGTGCACATGCTGGTCTGGTGGGCAGTGCCCTGCTGGCATGCGAGCACAGGCTGGTGAGCGGTGGACAGCGGACAGAGTGGCAGCCTGGAGCACGCGAAGGTAGAGCTCCTGCATGCTCCCATGACGGCGAGCTCTTCCGCTGAACGCGAGCTAAGGCCCCTCCCAGAGACTCTCTCTCTCAGACGGGAGTCTCTCTTGGACGTCCGTCGGCTGGGCGACTTTCCCGGCTGGGATCCGGGGCCTTAACGCAATCATCCTGGTGGCCTTTTCCTCTTCGGCGCGGGGATGCGAAGGCGGGCTCTACGCGAAAGCGAAGGTGCTGCGGGAGCTTGAGCAGTTTGTTTGCAAGCAGTCCTCTCGCGGAGGTCAAAGGGCAGCATTCCGGTCAACTTTTAAAGTCTATGGGGCGCGTGACATCGCCCCACTCGCATGCCACTCTCTTTAATAAAATCCACCGCACGCTGCTTTTGCTTTGCTTTAGTGAAGTCCAGTCTCCCAACAGACCCCGAGCTACAGTCCCCGCTGTGTTTTATAGGGGGACCATTAGCGGCAATGCTTCACCAGCCGTGCCTAATTCCCACGGCCCTGCTCCAGAAGGGGAGGCTGCCTAACTAGTGAGCTTCGGAGTGAGCGAGGAGCGATGTTGATTTGGGCGTGCGCCTGTGATGGAGGAGGAGGAGACGTATGAGGAGAACTCGGGGACAGGATGCATCGTCGTCGTGGAGCATCCAGTTCTTCCGCTCTTGAAGCACGTGTGCCCCTCAGAACACGTCAAACGACTCGTCGCAGCAACGCCATAAGCTTGTCGAATCATGTCCAACATCTCTGTGGTAGATCTGCCCAGTTTTGCACAGAATTTCTTTTCACGTTCTCTCTCTGTTCTAACTTGCTGTCCATGATGAAATAGCAGACGTGGTAATGCATGTGGTCAAAATAGCACCAGTTGCACAGTGTCTTTTGGCACACTGACTTATGAAGGTCTGTGTGCCTCTTATTAGGGTGACTGTGCGTTCAGCCTTGTGCTGCCATCTGTTGGACAATTAAAAAACTAGTCTCAAAACTTTTTGATTCCACCACTTAAATGAATAATTTTTTTACGAAGACGGTAGCGATGAGTTCTTGAGGTTGTCCATCCCTGATTGGCTGAAATGTTCAGGAGAGAAAAGAAATGGATGTAAAACTAACCAGTAGGCGTGTCTGACTCTTGTACAGTCCAAGCTAATTAATGAGGGAAAAATTATCCTCTGTAATGTTTTGTTTTCATTAAAAATCAATAAAAGCATACTGTAAGTATATCCTCGTGTTATCCTTATTACACCAATCAGCCATAACAGTATGAACATCTGCCTAATATTGAGTATGTCGCTCCTTCTGCCACCATAACAGTGATGTCACCAGTTCACTATTTGTCACAATTTGTCTCTTGTCCAAGTCACTCAGATTTCTCCCATTCTTTCTGCCTTCAACACCTCAACTTTACGAACAAAGGTTCACTTGACGCCTGATATATCCCACCCACTTCCACCACCATTTTAACGAGATACTGAAAGTGTAGCTACTGTGAGAAAGGCCAAATCTTAATGGATAGCCAACTGTGTCAGAACAACTCCAAAACTCTGGTCTTCACTGATCGGGAGATGTGACCCAAGGAAAGGAAACTGGTGAACTGTAGACAGGGTGATGGGTGGCCAAGCTTGTGGGTTATTGGGTCACTAATTGGAAAGTCTGGGGTTCAAGCCCCAGCACCGACAATCTGCTACTGTTGAGCCTTTGAGCAAGTCCCTTAACCCTATCTGCTCCGGGGGCGCTGTATTCTGGCTGATACACATATTCTGTATTCTGGATTTATATTCACACACTGGCGATCGCTTCAGGAATAAAACACCCAGTGTTGCACCGTTAGAGCGACAGGTTGTGTGTGTATGTGATGAAGTTATGAAGTTGCTGTTACCACCCTGAAGATTTTTTTCCACTAACGCCACATCCTTGAGTGTTTTATTGCCCTTTTAATAGAGCAACCTGCCAGCGAGTACGATTTGTAATTTTGCAAAAGAACACGTCATACTTTTTAAACCTAATTTAAAGACGCATTTAATGGTACATGGAAGAATGAAAAGAACGACAACTTCCTCCAAACACACTGGGAAAAAATCAGGTTGTGCATCTGGTTGAGAATAATGTTGTCCTGTACATGTAAATGTTAGAAAAAGCACTTAGTATATCGTTTCTTTTCTTTTTGGATCATTTAAAGCTGTTAAATTGCTCACCTGCTCCAAGAAAAGGTACCTGTCATGAAGCGGAGGCTTGCGCATCCGAGAGCGAGCGTTATTTTTAGCAAAAAAACAGAAGTCCAGAAATAGTGAGATGGTAAAACTCTGAAAAGAGACAAAGAAAGCGGCACGGGAATGAAAACCTCACCATGTGTGCGATTAAACAGGCTAAGCGGGTGGTGAGAGAACATGACGCAGGTGCGCTAGGAATCAGATGAGCGCGAGCGTCGGAACGAGCGGGACGCGACGGCGTCACGTCACCCTCCGTGTACAGATCCCGGCTCAGGACCCTGATCTGGTTTTTATGAGAACTTAAAGGGGTAAATCAGAACATGTGACGGGTTATAAGGTCACGCTGGAATGCTAGCGCAGGAGACGCGGCTTGCTAAGCTGACTGCCATCTTCATCCTGATTCATTATCCTCATTATTTTAATTTCCTGCTCGTTCCTGCAGAGATCACAGAGTTGGTGCGTGTAGGCACTGAATGTAACGCCGCCGTGAGTGGATTATCACTGACCGCTCCTTTAATGAGTTCGAGTTCGCGTCTACGGCTGACTCGAGGTCCTCGGGTCGGCTCCTTCCGGATGTTCCCTGGCCTCGGGTAAAGATTAAACGCTGTGACCGGTCGCTGATCAAGAGATGTGCTCGCACAATTCATTCCAGCCTGCGGCCTCTTCTGAGCGTCTCCTTAAACAGTTAAAGAGCTCATGGATCTGATTTCATCTTAAGCACACACTGTGTACAGCACCCAATTATTATTATTTATTGTTTGTTTTTGCTTCCATCAGATCATCGATTCGGATCAAACTATGACGAGTTCAACTTTTGTAATTGAGAGCAACGAAGCAGTGGAGCAAAAATGGAGCGCGGAGAGGAGAGAGGACGAGTGCAGGAGAGCCGCGAGTTCCTTTATGTAATTGGAGTGTCGTTGTCTAAATGAGTAATCAGCGCGGAGAGCTGTAGTGCAGCAGGGCGGAGTGATGGAGCACCCTTATCATCTCACTCCATCCGAACGACCGCGCTCCTCAAGTCCCGGTCCGCGACCCGGCGAGCGGCCGCGACCTCATCGAGCACCTGCGGTTGCCATGGCAACTTATATAAGGTGTGTATACAAATAATCTCTGCTAGGTCCTGGAACCATTTCGGTTATAACCTCAGTAGGTGTACAGGGCCGTGAAAAAAAAGTGTTTGCCCCCTTCCTGGATTGAATTTATATTACAGAAGGATAACTCGATTTCATTTGTTAAGGGGGAGAAAAAAGCTGTCCAAACCTACCTGGCCCTATGTGAAAAAGTAATTGCCCCCCCAAACCTAATAATTTTTCCCTGGCGGCAACCACTGCAATCAAGCATTTGTAATAACTGGCAATGAGTCTTTCTCATCGCTGTGGAGGAATTCTGGTCCACTCTTCTTTGCAGAATTGTTTTCAATAAAATCGACATTTAAAGACTGCATTTTGTATTTCCTTGATGTCTATAGTAGCTCAGTGGTTGGTTCCTCACCTGTCATGCGGGTGGCCTCGGTTCAATTCCTGCCCAAACCTCAGCCACTTGATGCAGTGCCGGTCCCATTTTTTTTTTTTGTTTCATACTTTTCATTCATTTATACTCTGCACAAAACACGTTCCTGTGATTACATGAACAGGAATCTGTGTTCCCTTCAGCAGCTCATTGATTCTTGTTTTTCTCTTGTTGAATATTAAACATTAGAATGATACAGCTTGCCAAGTTACCAGGAAAAGCACAAAATCAGGCCAATCAGGATCGATAATTGAAGAATGTAGTGGTGTATGTATCGTTAATCCATCAGGTATAGAGTGTATGGTTGTTTAATGAGAGCAAACTGACTTGAGGCTTCTCTTTGATTAGACATAGTGTTAATGCATCAACGGAAACTCAATAAGCATCCAGGTGGAACAGACAGGAAAAGTCATATGAATGGTAACGACCCCAAAGACTTCAGGACTCATCTCGTAAAGGTTTTTATACTAATGTTACCTAAAGTATGACATCTTTTAACTATATTAACTTTGGCTTCCTCCACCCATCTCTGTGTTCCCTTGAGCTCTTCCCCATTCCTTATACGGCAATACTTCAATTACATCCTCTTTTAATAGTGCTCATTGTCGCCAAGCAGCTTCCCGAATAATATATATATATATATATATATATATATATATATATAAACTTATAAATCGGGAGGCGACATTGGTGAGGAGACGGCAAGATGACAAGAGGAAGAGACCTTGAGAACTTGGTTTCTTGAAGATGAAAGTACAATATAACAGGAAAAATGTTAAAGTCAATATAAAGTCCACTTTCGCTGATGGAGGCTCGGATACAAAATTACTCCTAAGGTTTTCCAGATTATCTATTAAACGTCATGTTTCAAAACTATGAAATAACACATATGGCATTAGGTAATGAAGTTACAACAACAACAGTAACAGTCAGTTGTTATTTTAAGACATGAAGGTCAGCTGTACTGGAACGGTTCTCACAAGAACAGTATTGTGTCGAGTGTGTTTGTAAAACCCATCAAGCTCCATGATGGAACTGTCGCTCATGAAGACCTTCCCAGGACAGCAAGACCAAAACTTACCACTGCTGCAGAGGAGACGTTCATTTAGAGTCACCAGCCTCAGAAATCACCAACTAACAAGCAGCACCTCAGATCAGAGCCGTTATGAAGCCGTTATATATCAGATATACATCTCAATATTAACAGTTCAGAGGAGATTATTGTGTATTTTGGATAAACGCCTTCAGTGTTGTTTTACAGAGTAGAGAGAAATAAACATCAGAGTTAGAGGGGGTGTACAAACTTTTGACTGGTAACGTATGTTTACTCAAGGCATTATAGTAGTCAGTATAGTTATATACTCAGACTCAGTCGTCTGGTCGTATTTCAGCCTTTAAATGTGACCGAGGGTAAGTGCATGTTGGTTCAAATCATCAGATATATAACCACAAGGGGGTCTATCACATTATACGTGTAAGGTTCTTTGCAATCACACACACACACACACACACACACACACACACACACACACACACACACACACACACTGCTTTTTACCATCCGTACAGGCCAGAATACAGTATTGTTTTCTAAAACAGAGCAGGTTAATCTGAGGGCTGTGGCTGTGTGTGTGTGTGTGTGTGTGTGTGAGAGACGGAAGGTTATTATTATTATTTTTTTGTTTGCTTCCTCTCTGCTGTATTTTTCCACTCTTCTCCATAACTATGGCAACCCGGTCGAGTTGGAAATCTGGGTCTGCAGTGGGAAAAAAAACAACACCACACAGGCAGATGTGGACTTTTGGCAGCATCTGTCTGTCCATCCATCTCTCTCTCCGTCCATTGTTCTGTCTGTCCACATGTATTTGTGGTATGAATGAAAGACAGAGAGGCGAAAAAAACAACAAGGCCAAAAGCTTGCCTCATCTGCTTTCCAACTGCCTGTGGTGTTGGCAGTGTGTGTGTGTGTGTGAATGTGGGGGGGGCGGGGATATGCCGGCATATATCTGAGATATGCCGAGAATTCTCTACATTCACTCTGTTCCAGTCTCTTCCAATGTATTACAAAATTCTTTCCTGTTTCTCTGATCCAGGTTCGTTCATTCTTGCACTGGACCCACAAAGCTAACGCAACTCTAATTCCAGGCTACCGTGTGGATCACGGATTTACAGCAATCTATAAAAGTGAACAGAACTCCACAGTGTAGTTGGACACTGCTGTTAGAAGCGAAAAGCCGCAGCTTGCCATGAAGATCCTCATGCGCACCGCCAGGCATCTCTGGTCCAAACGTATAATTAAAGCGAGTCCTCCTGCAGAGCTCAGTTCATGTAACACCAGTGATTTTACTGCACACACCGAGGAGGATATAAAGCACCATACAACCATCAACAACACACCCTGCCTTTAGAACCTTCCAGAAAAAAAATAAACAAAGACGAACCAAAAACAGCACACAAGTGTCATAAGAAACACACGGCGGTGGAGTCGTATGCCGGGACAATCGAGTTATGTGTGTAATAAAGGTTTTTATTCTTATAAACAACTCCTGGAGAAGGGCAGCAGATGATGTGAAGCACCAACATTCAACCAATAACAATACAGACGGTGCCATTAATTATCCATCAATCACATCACCTGGCAATTCAGAAAGCTCCGATTTCTGAGCCCAACATGTTTAACTTATCCTTAACCCAACACCTTATACCCTACCCAGGACCCAATTCCTTACCCTATACTTTAACCTTGACCCAATACATTATACCTTAAACATAACCCAGTACCTTATACCTTGACCTCAACCCCAAAACTTAGACCTTAACCTCAATCCAATACGTTATACTGTAACCATGACCGAAGACCGTAACAATAACTCAAGGCATCCAACCCCAACCCAATACCTTAATCTTTTACCGCAAGCCAAAAAGGTATACTGCATTTTAATAAAACACATTCTAAATTAATCCTAACCTAATAACTTATATGTCATACCAAAGCCCCAAATCCAATACACCTTGATCTTGGCCCGATACTTTAAACCTGATCTTTTATGCCCAATACCTTAACCACTGTGGCACCAGTGATAATGCCAAAGAACATGATTAGTGCAATTCAGTTCCTGTATCATGATGGTGGAGAAATAGTTGTTATGGTTAGTGACGTAGATAAAATGCCTTATTTTGTATTTCAAATAAAAATCCTTCTTAGGACTGGAGGGCTGGAATACGAGCTCTGAGAGTTTTAGGTTTCATGTCCCATGTTGGACTGTATGACTATAAATCTGACACAAGAATGGCTTTTGGTCTGGAAGTATTCCTGGACAATGAGATGCCATGTATCCAAAAACTTACAGTTCTGAGACCAAAGGAAAAGCCCAGGAAAACATGATGTGCATAGTGGTGACCATTTTGCAAAAAGTAAAGTGGTTCAGGCACCTTCCTCCTACGTGAAAGCAAACCTCTGATTATAACCCCCAACCTCAGACAAACCCAGAACTGTGCAGTATTTAAGGTAGGTGTGAAAATGTCCTGCATCTGTAACCATAATTACTTTTTTTTATATATACATGTTGGCTTGGAGGAATTGCTAGGTACAGTATTTGTAATCTGATGTTCACACATGCAATTAAAACATGCAGGGTGGTAGAGTAGAAATAAAAAGGTCAGAAGTGGGGAGAAAAAAAAAATCTGAATTTACTTTCTACAAACTTTGAGCAAAACTGGAACACTTTGGAAATGTCATATCTTAAAATACTTTAATTGTCTTGTGAGACCCTGGTGAGCTTCACCTTCCCTCTAAATGTCCGTACAGTCGAGTCACTGGTAAACTTTAAGCTATAATAAAATAAATAAATAAATAAATAAATAAAAAAAACTCTTCCCAACAGTGTTTAACTGATGGCACTTGCAGTTAGTAACCTACAGTAGTAACCAGTGTAAAGATCTATCCATGCAAACTGCCAAGTGCCTAAATGTAAATGTTCTGTAAGGGTAGGAAAGTATTTACTTTAACCTTTCTTCCCATTCCTCTATTTCCAACACAAGAACAGCATTGACTTCCTGCTAAATCCAGCTTCTCATTGAATTTTTACCGCATCTCTCTCCTGTTCCTCATTACTGGGGTCCAGCAGGACCTGAATGCTGTCGCCCACCATCATTGAAGAAGTACATGATCAGCACATCTTTATCTTTAATCGCCCTCAGCACACAGATTCCTTTTACAGACTTGCCAGCTCAGGGAAACAGAAGACAATCTTCATTGGCCATGGTGAAGCCAAGCAGATTTCTGTTCCCTCATCGTATAATGTGTTACACACTAAAGAAAAGAAAAAAAAGAAAAAGCAATATTAAAAACTACCAAGCAATTGTAAACAAAGTAACAAAGCTTATCAAGGTCTGTCCTAGTGGTGACAAAGTAACAGGGTAAGCAAACGGAATAAGTAACCATGTAAGCAAGAGCTTGATAAAGTGACAAAACCTTATCAAAGTAACAATGTAGCCGAGCCAAAAATGAGCTCACACTTACAGTAAGAAGGTAAACTAATGCAACAAAGTAACAATGTAACCAAACTTAAAGTAACAATGTAATTATGCTTAACAAAGTCAAAAGTAACTTACCAAAACAAAGTAAACAATGTAACACATCTTAAGTAACACAAACCTAAGAAAGTAACAATGTAAGCAAACTGAATAAGTAACTGAACAAAAACCTTAATGAAGTAACAATTCAACCAAAATTAAATAAGTAACATTGTAACCAAACTAAACAAAGTAACCACGTTTAACAAAGTAACAATGACAAAAAAAAAAAACTGTAAGTTTGCAATGTAATCAAGTAACAAAGCTTAACAAAGTATACAAGCAAAAAAAAGTAACAAAGTATCAGTGTAACCAAGATGAACAAAAATGAACAACTTTATTAAGGTTAACAAAGTAAAATCTTAACAAATGAATAATGTTGATAATCTAAATAACGTTATCAGGCTTAGTCAAGTTCAACCGACCTCAACAAAGTAGCGATGAAATCAATCAAAGAAACAAAGCAACCCAGCGAAACAAAAGTAACAATGTGAACATAGTAAAAATGTAAGTAACCAAAACAAAGCACCAAACCTTACCAAGGTCTGTCCCGATAGTGACTAAGTAACAGTGTAACCAAACTGAACAAGTAACGACGTAACCAAGCCTGAACAACGAAGCTGAACAAAGTAAGAGTAACAATTGAACAAACCTTAAGGTGCTGTTTAAAACAATCATTTATAGGATTTGAAGATGTGATTATGGAAAGGATTTTATTAGAGACTGATGACCCATATTAAGTAGTGTGTGTAAATGCTTTACGTAATCAGTGCTAATTAAATTGTAGCTCCGCTCCGGATGCAGTGTGTGTGTGTGTGTGTGTGTGTGTGTGTGTGTGTGTGTGTGTGTGTGTTTTGTTTGTGATCCCGTCACGCTGTTGATTTGCGGATGAGCGTCACCCGTGCGGTTTCCTTCACCTTCAATAAATAATAATGATGAAGCGCTTCGTGTGTGTGTGTGTGTGTGTGTGTGTGTGTGTGTGTGTGTGTGTGTGTGTGTGTGTGTGTGTGTGTGTGGTATTTAAACTGAAGTACACACTCTCCTCTCTGCAGGTGTCATATAAGCAAACTCTTGAGCCTGTTTCAGCAAACGTGAACATGAGAGTTCAGTCATTAATTTGTCAGGAATTAACGACGTCTCTTTTCTCTAGTGTGTTTAGCGTAGCAGCGGCGCGGATGAATGCCTCGTTTCTTGCAGGTTAAAATCTTTTTTTCCAGTGTGTGTTTTAGTATTTTGGGTAATAAAATTGGTGTGTGTGTGTGTGTGTGTGTGTGTGTGTGCGCAAACTTTTTAAAAAACTTTTACATTTTCATATATTTATCGCTTTTGTCTTCCAGAGTTTGAAAGTGAAACCTGTAGTATTAACATAACGATCTCGAGCGCAGTCACATTCTGGCTTTATGTGGAGCTTTTCTGTAACAGCAGCATGTTTATACTGTATAAATGCTCTTGTTCCAAAGCAACAGCTCATTATATATCAGTTGAACTCCACATGAACCCGTGCGTGATCACTGACGGAAGGAGTCTCGGCACCGGCTGCTTCAAAAACCAAACTGAAAGCGGCTCCCTTTTCTTCTTGCTACCGTCCTTGATTTCTAGCGGCCCGTGGTGCTGCGTCTCCATTAAATCTTGCACAAAAGGCAAAAAAATATGTAAACTCGCTTCGCTTGGCTTCCCACTGAGGCAAACACGTTTTGAAGGGCTCCTGGACGAACACGTGACTTCAGTCGTACGCCTGTTCGGTTCGACTCGGTTCATTCGCTCGTCTGCTGAAATGCTTTGTATGACGTTTCTTGCAAAATTTCAGTTCTTACGGCGAAAATTCTCCAGGCAGGGCGTTCAAGTGCCGAGGTACCGCTGTGTACGGAATGATTTATAAATAAAAGTGAACTGAACCTGGATAATCGGTGTGGTGCGAGAGGAAAGTGACACTTTGAGACGCTCTGCTCTGTTAATGGCACCACCGTGGTAACAGTAACGCCGCCTCTTCACACCACTACATGTTTTTATCATTTTCCTTTAACATCGCAACGTAGAGTGTTTTATTCCTGACATAACAACATCACTTTGACCTTTTAGAACAAGATCAGTTCTGTAAAAACAGGATTTTCATCTGAATTTTGGCCATCGTTAGCAACGTTAGCTATGTTAGCTAGTGATTAGCCTTAACCAAGTCAAGTCAAAAGAATCAGACCTTGGACACTTGATCATTTGACACATGGAAGACTTTCTTCTTATTTCAGCGGTACACCATTAGCTTCCCGTCTGCTGCAGGACGTCTCCAGGTTTTGATATTTTTCTGCCTGTTTCCTGTTTAAACCCTGAGAATCAAACTCATTACCTGAAGCTTCCCTGCTTCGGCTCTCTTGAGTTCCCAATTTATTTATATAAAGCTCTCCAGATGCGTCACACGGCTGCGCTCGATCGCTTTGAATTCAGGATTAAGTAAGTAAGCTCGCGCCGTATGATCATTAACTCGGCTTCAGCACTTACAGTAAACACAAATAAATGAAATTTTACAAAGTGCAGCCTCCCCCCCCCACACACACACACACACTTAGAACAACAATTACCAGCTTCTTGCCTAATAAAAGCCGACCTCTCAGGTCTGACTTTCTCTTCGATCATTAAAAATGGCATCTAAAGAACTCGGAGAGAGAATCTCAGCGGAGAACAAAAAAAAAAAAAAAA
>JAAGKR010002453.1:66643-93934 GCA_011419295.1 Clarias macrocephalus | reverse complement strand
CCTGAGTTACCAGTGATCCAGACCCCTCTTCCCTCTGGACCCGTCTAACTGGTCCTGGAGTCCTGCTTCTGGTTGGAGATCTCGTCGCATGGATGCCCCGTGTGGTCTGCCTGGATTTGTATGGTGGCTGGGGATGGTTTCCATTAAGACTGTCCTATCATCGATTGATGCTCTGGGGACCTGTGACTTCAGTTGTTCGATAGCTCAGGACTGGAATCTCCTACAGTCTACCTGAGCCTCCAGGAACAAACTGGACTCCTTTTAATTTTAATTTTAACACATCTCCTGTTACACTGACCTTCCAGTACACATTATTATGCTGATCAATCCCTGCTATCCGTTATCACCCAGATGAGGATGGGTTCCCTGTTGAGTCTGGTTCCTCTCAAGGTTTCTTCCTATTACCATCCCAGGGAGTTTTTCCTTGCCACCGTCGCCCTCGGCTTGCTCATCAGGGACAATCTTATCATTTTGATTCATACACATTGCATACAGACTTACTTCTTTTTATTGTGTAAAGCTGCTTTGCGACAATGTCAATTGTTAAAAGCGCTATATAAATAAAATTGACTTGACTTGACTTCAAACTGATGCTATAATATAATAATACACATTTCCCTTGTGATGAAATAAACATGATTGAATGCCTTATTATTATGCATTAACACAGCTGTGTGCATCTGTATGAAGTAAACCCAGTCACCAAAACTGAGGACTGTGCAACAGAATTTTATTAAAAATAAAAAATAAAATAAAAAAAGAATATCAAATACAGTGGGGCAAAAAAGTATTCAGTCAGCCACCAATTGTTTAAGTTCTCCCAGAGAGAGGCTGATCTCCTCTAGAGCAGGGATGTTTTGGGGCTGTCGCTGGGCAACACGGACTTTCAACTCCCTCCAAAGATTTTCTATGTGGTTGAGATCTGGAGACTGGCTAGGCCACTCCAGGACCTTGAAATGCTTCTTACGAAGCCACTCCTTCGTTGCCCGGGTGGTGAGTTTGAGATCATTGTCATGCTGAAAGACCCAGCCACGTTTCAACTTCAATGCCCTCGCTGATGGAAGGAGGTTTTCAATCAAAATCTCACTATACATGGCCCCATTCATTCTTTCCTTTACACCGATCAGTCGTCCTGGTCCCTTTGCAGAAAAACAGCCCCAAAGCATGATGTTTCCACCACCATGCTTCACAGCAGGTATGTTGTTCTTTCTCCTCCAAACAAAAAGTTCTATTTTGGTTTCATCTGACCATATGACATTCTCCCAGTCCTCTTCTGGATCATCCAAATGCTCTCTAGCAAACTTCAGACGGTCCTGGACATGCACTGGCTTAAGCAGGGGGACACGTCTGGAACTGCAGGATTCGGGTCCCTGGCGGCGCAGTGTTTTACTAATGGTAGCGGTTGTTACTTTGGTCCCAGCTCTCTGCAGGTCACCCACTAGGTCACCCGTGTGGTTCGGGGATTTTTGCTCACAGTTCTTGGGATCTTGCGTGGAGCCCCAGGTCGAGGGACGTTATCAGTGGTCTTGTATGTCTTCCATTTTCTAATAATTGCTCCCACAGCTGATTTCTTCACACCGAGCTGGTTACCTATTGCACATTCAGACTTCCCAGCCTGGTGCAGGTCTACAACTTTGTTTCTGGTGTCCTTTGACAGCTCTTTGGTCTTGGCCATAGTGGAGTTTGGTGTGTGACTGTTTGAGGTTGTGGACAGGTGTCTTTTATACTGATTACAAGTTCAAACAGATGCCATTTATACAGGTAACGAGTGGAGGGCAGAGGAGCCTCTTAAAGAAGAACTTACAGGTGTTTGAGAGCCAGAAACCTTGCTTGTTTGTAGGTGACCAAATACTTATTTCACGGAGGAATTTACCAATTAATTCATAAAAAATCCTACAATGTGATTTATTTGTCTTATTTTGTCTCTTATAGTTGAGGTATACCTACGATGACAACTATGAGACGAACGTGTCTTTTTAAATTGCAACCACTGCTCGGTTTACTCATTTTACAGGCACCATCCATGAGAATGCAGTTTTTACCTTCCATGTGACTTTAATACTCTGGGATGATATTGCTTCAAGCTGTACATCCTGGGGAGCGCCATCGGGGGCTGTGGAAATCAAAGACCACCAACATCACAGCTGGTTAGAAAGCGGATTTACATAAAACATAAAAGCTTTCCATAAAAGCTTCCACTAGATGGCAACATCTTTACGTCTTTATAGAACTGATAACTGGAATGAAACAGGTCACAAACATACTGTAGAACAAACACAAGTTAAATGCAATCATTTAAAGAGGACGTATTATAAAAAATATTTAAAGTTTATATGCCGGTGTAATTAATAACAGTCACTAAAGTAACTATATAACTAAATAATTATGAGTCTTTATTATATACTAAGTAACTGTAACACTAGTAACTGGTGCCTGCAGGACTAAGATCAGTTCTGCAATTGATTTAATAAAGTATATATTATAAATGTTAGGGCTATGCTTAGAAAAGAGTAGGACACAGAGTAGGTAGACATGCTTGCTGAGAACACTCACGGGCTTCATCTGTAGTGATGGTGAACTCGTTACTGGGAGGGCTTTCGCCAATCTGGTTTTTAGCAAACATGCGGATGTTATAGGTGGATGCAGGGTGCAACTCGATGATGGTGGCCTGGTTCAGCTGGGGTGAGACGTCTTTGGTGGTTTGGGACAAAGCCCAAGAAGCTGTAGGGGAAACGGATGTCAGTTATGACATACTGTACTGTAGTGTTCACACTGAACCAATTCCCCTGTCCACAGCAACAATCATGTGACAAAATCAAAATATAATCAGGTCGATACATCAATATAGTTACGTTCTTTACCTGATTTGTTTTTGTAGTTGATGTCATATCCTGTTATCGGACTGTTGCCGTCAAATCTCATTGTCCAGCGGAGAGCAATGGTTCGATCTTTCACCTCTCGTATTTCCACTTCGGGAGGGTCTGGACGATCTAAAGTGATAAAAGAGGAAAAAAGGCCATTGATGTCCTACTGTATGCATAAATACTCGTTGCTGCTACCACAAACTTTAAAACATACAAAATATTTGCTATTTAAAAAAAGGGATTTTGGACTTTGACAAAAAAAAAAAAGAAGAAAAAAAAAAAAAGAAAACACAACTAAACTTTTATACAATAATTGCAATAATTACAGCATTGCACAATGGTGATAAAAAAATATTGTCATTCTGTTGCATGCATTTACAGAAAAATGTTCATTTCAAAAACAAGAAAACACTTTATTCATGACAGCTGCTGAGTAACATTAGCGTTCAATAAAGGTACTTTTGATCCTTGTTGGTGGGGAGAGAGACGAGTGACATTATACTTATGATTCATATCCCTTATTACACTGGGTCTCTGTTTCTAGCTCTTTGTTTAATACTACAGTAGCTTATGCTAAGAGTTCACAACCTCCTTCCCAATGGATTGGTTAAGAACTAGAAATACGCATGTAAGTGAAATAAAGCATATGCTTCCCTTCCTCTCTTCATACTCGACGCTTTCTCTAATTTCACATAGTTAGTATATAGTGATTCTTTATTCTCACTTTTAACAAACATTCTTTAATACGATCTAAATTTCAGGAGCATTACCTTGTACTATAAGCTGAATAATTCCCTTGTCTTCACCGTAAGAGTTAATGGCAATGCAGGAATAAAACCCAGAATCCTCTCTGACTGTGTGCAGGATCTACGTGAAGAAGCAGAAAATAAAGGATGCACTTATGGAAATGTTAACATTTTCATATATGGTTACAAATATGCATTCTGTATTCTGTGATGACATTGTGACTTTGCCCACCTGTAATGTGGAAATGATCTCATCAGCCACTTCCTTAACGCTCACCACATAGCGGTTTATATCAGGGTTGATGATGTGAGATTCCTTCTCCCAGCGAACCTTGATGGGCTTCTCACCATGCGCTGTGCAACTCATCTCTGTCATGTGACCTTGTTCTGCTCGAGTGGTGTTCGGGTAGGATGTGATCATGGCAGGAACTGGCAGCGAGGGGAAGAGAGCGAGTGAGACACTTTAAGAGATTTATTTTTAAATTCCCATTACCAATATGACAACTATGTTTTATTTCATGGTTTAAGTGGCGCGCTGTCACAAACATTTCTGCATGATATGATCATTGCCTGCGCACACCTTCATTTGCATACAGCAGGTTTGCCCTTTTTCCGTTGTAAAAATGACCTCTTTATCATTTCAATTAGTCACAAGTGGCATTTAATTCAAGCAGCGAGAGACCCTTTGAAACACAAACGAAAGAAAAGAACAAAAGAACACAGCTCTACGGAACAAAATAACGTGGATATTTTAAAGAAAGGCATCATGGGTGACACCAAGAAAACACAATTTTATACAGAGGAGAGAAAAAATTATTATTATTATTATTAATTCTGTTATTTTCCTTGAACAGCATCATTCTTTACAAGAATGTTACCACATTATGCATTTTAAATGGTGCTATGTTGGCACAGTGGGTAGGGTGGTCATCTCACATCACCAGGGTCCCTAGTTCAATCCTAAGGTTACAGTTATTGTCTGTGTGGAGTTTCACATGTTCTTCCAATATCTGCCTGGTTTCCTCCAGGTTCTACAAAAAAAAAAAAGACCACAAAAACTACAGCTCCACCTAGACCAAACCAGCCAGGTGCAAATCGCTACAGGCCACCCGACACACCCGGTATAGCCATAACTTGACTACCCGGTCAGAGCAATCTGTAGGGAGCTGGACTTCCATCCAAGTCCTGTCCTAATCTAAAGTGATAGACCAATCAAAATTGCAGTGCTTCAGGTACCATTCCAACCAGGCCAGGGTTATGAGGGATCGGTACCCTCTAAGCTCACAATGCTGGGCTCTAGGTATGTAGGCAAATTCATCAGATGGCATGGTTTATGTTCACATTCACACATTACAAACAAGTCATTAAGCACAGAGAGAACAGATGAGGTGCGATGCCAATTGTAAGCTGTGGGATTGACCTAGCAATAATGAAGCTTCGTGGTGAGCTCTTTACCTTTTTTATTGCTACTGTTACTGTCTGTATGATGTTAGCCAATAGGGAAACAGTGGTGATAAAATTCCAAACCACATGTAATTCTGACTCAGAAATCCTGTCATAAAGCAAGTAAGTTAAACTTATATAATGTATATAGTACCTAAGATACCTCAATGTAGCTAGCTTAGCTTTAGCTTAGCTAAAATGCTAAGTTGGCTAACGTTAATTTATATGCTAAAGTTACCTTCCATTTGATTGTACTACAGTAGTGAATACCCTGCACATCTTCCTGGCCATGTATGATTTTGTGGCTTAATATAATTTTAACCGATGAGTTACATAAAAGTTGTCATGAATGGGAAATCTAGCTACGGAAACCAAAATGTTTATTTCTGTTGTAAAGTTAGACATTTTAACATGGGGGTTACTGTATGTGGTAACTGACTCACTTTCGAAGCAAGCGCCTAGTGGTCATTTGAGGAACTGTATGTTTTGGCACGTCTACATTGGACTCTTATAATCAAATTACGCGGAAGGAAACAGGGTTGCTAATTAGTGGCGGCTGGTCAATACTTAAAGTTAAGCAGAGAAGAGAAGAGCTCACTGCCACCACAAACGCCCCCCTTAAAGTTAGGCAGAGAAGAATGCTACTTTAATTTGTAATTATTTGACATTGTAATTATTTATTTTAATAATGAAATAAAGTCACAATATTCCGCTGTATTTCTTAATATAATTTATTTGCAATAAAAAAAAAATCTAAACTGTATTACGTTCATTTTTTGTTCGTGTACGCGGGGCGCCGGACAAACAAGTGTCTATGTAGGCACGTACATTTTTGAAAAGCATGTGACGTGAGGCTGAGCTCTGATTGGATTTTTTCAAATCATCCTTGGGACGCAGCACTGTGCGCCTCGAACCCTCCCACTTTTGTTCTTAGCGAATCAATATTGTTTTTTTGGGCTCATGTGATTGGACCATTCTCAACAAGTCTTCCAGCACTTCTTATGGCAGGCGGAGCTGCTGACTGGATGCAATGTGAGTCAGGACTTTATTTTATACTAGTAGTAATGATGCTTAATCACCTGATAAATGCCTATTTACAGGCGAGTATTAAATATAAAGTTTAATTTATTTTATTTTATTTTATTTTTCCCCCCGATTTTCTCCCTAATTTAGTCGTGTCCAATTCCTCCCCGTCACTAGGGGGCTCCCACATTAAGGCTACTACTACCACTCAGCCGGGAGGGCCGAAGACTATCACCTGTTTCATCCGAACCACGTGACGCCAGCCGACCGCATCTTTTCGAACTGCTCGCTCGCGCACCGTTGGGGGCGGCGTAACATACTCGGAGGACAGCGCTGTCCGCTCCCTCCGCTGCGCGAGCTCACAGACGCCCCTGACTGACTGTAGAGCCGTGATTAATGTGGGAGCACCGAGTACCTCTCATCCCTCCCCTCTGAGAGAGCTCGGCCAATCAGCTCTCCCTAGACCTCCGGCTGCGAGAGGTTACAGCATCACCCGGGATTCGAACTAGCGATCTCCGGATGATGATAGGGCGAGCGCTTTTACCACTACGCCACTCGGAGGCCCAAAAGTTTAATTTTTAGTTTGTTTTCATCCCCCACCAATTTTTTTTGCACCAGCTGCCACTGTTGCTAATATTATGAACTCCTTTTCTCACCCAAAGATGCCAAAGATAAAACTGGGGACTTCAGAAACACTACAGCAACATGCATGCATGCAAACTAGGTTCACTGTCAGGAAAGAAGTGAAAAACTGTTTTTGTTTTTCACAGCACAAAGCATGCAGATGCTAACCCTATCTCAAACGTATAGCTGTGATCCCTAAGGTCTGATTTTTTTGGCACAAGTGCACAACAGTTAAGGAAAGGTTGATGATGCGCCCACCACATCAGTGCCACCACATTGTGTTTCACCCTGACAGCTAGAATTCAGTATCTATTTTTAGATTCACATGTCAGATTTAAAAAATAAGGGTGAATAAGAACTCTTTTTAAGCATCTAATGTTGGGTGAGTTTGGGGAACAAAGCACAGCTAAACATACACTATTATGACCTGTACATAAGCACTGTGAGTTTCTAATATGAAACACTATAAAATAATTATTTGCATCCTTTTAAACAATCTCAAAGTATCGCTTTCCTGCCGGATAACTTCTTCTCCTG
The DNA here is from genome assembly GCA_011419295.1 of Clarias macrocephalus. NCBI lineage: Eukaryota > Metazoa > Chordata > Actinopteri > Siluriformes > Clariidae > Clarias > Clarias macrocephalus. The sequence continues at coordinate 86,697 of JAAGKR010002453.1, read as the reverse complement.
GAGCAGTAAGAGAGCGATCCCACTGTTTTTCCATCCAGCAAGCGCTGCTATGATTAAATTATGAGTGTAGGCATGTAGCCTGCGTTCCGCTACACTGCACACACATTGATACACACTCTCATACACACACAGATGTGGATACGGGCAGGAGGTGGGGGCAGGTTAGTGAATGCTGATGTGATCGAGTGTGTCAGTGTGAGCCCCATGAACATTTAAGTCTAAATCTTCATTCAACTCTTGAGCCCCACACAGTGGTGATATGGGACAGAACATGATTTATTTTGCAGAACAACTGTTAAATGTAATTGACACACATATATACGTGTGTGTGTGTGTGTGTGTGTGTGTGTGTGTGTAGTCCAGCAAAAAGTATTTGTCGCATATTTGTCACTCTTAAATCAGATCATCAAACTAATCATAATGTTACACAAAGATAAGCCAAATAAATACAAAATTCAGTTTTAAGTAATGATTTCATTTTTAAGAGATAAAAGTGGTTCAGTTAACGTCAGTGTTCGTGATTCAACAATAACAAAGAGACTAGGCAAAAAAGTTGAACTTAAAAAGAACATCATACCAACAGTCAAACATGGTGGTGGTAGTATGATAGTCTGCAGCATCAAGGCCTGGACAAATTGCCATAATTAATGGAACCCTGAATTCTGCGCTCTACCAGAAAATCCTGAAGAAGAATGTCCGGACATCAGTTTGTGACCTCAAACTCAAGAGCACTTATGTGCAAACAAACAGCAAGTCCACCTCTGAATGGCTAAAAAAATCCAAAATTAAGGTATTGGAGTGGCCGAGTCAGAATCTGACACACTAATTCTCTATACCACTTGGTATGGGTCACGGGAAGTCTGTAGCCTATCCTAGTGGACTTGGCATGAGACGGGGTACACCCTCAATCTCATGGCACACAAGCACACACTTGCATCAACTCCAGGGACAAAATGATCACTTGCTGCCTAATATATCCCACCCACTTCCAGGTGCTATTGTAACGTGCTATTGTAACTGTAGCTACTGTGACAGGGTCCAAATGGTGAGGGCTAGACGACTGGGTCAGAGCAGGATGAGTGTTGTGAGAATTGTAAATGGAATCATTTCATCCAAGCTGTTCATTGATTCGTTTTCAATACTGCTTTAGGGTGGCCTGGAGCCGTTGCCAGGATGACACATGTTCACACACCCTATCATACTGTACATGTTGGGCAATATGGTAACCATGCATGTGTTTGGACTGTCTGAGAAACAAAAGTACCCCAAAGAAACCCACAAAGCATAAAGATAACATATACACTGTATACTGTATATACACTGACATAAAGGACTCATGTGTTAACATATTTAACTTAACGGCAGCATTTCCACTCAAGTAAAATATGTAAGTTTAAACAATAACAAAAAAAATAAAATAAAATAAAAAAGTTAAATAATGGGAAAAGTTTGTATGTTTAAGATAAACATATTGAATAGACTGAATATCAAAATGTATTTGGATTCGAAACCCCTGGTAAGTTTGGTTTTACAATTTGAAACATATTTGTTATTTGCATGGCACAAAAGATCTAACAGGAAACAACAAAGCAACAATAACAAAAACAACAACAAAAGCAAACCCTTGTGTGATCAAGCAGACTTTTGATGTTACACACCTTGCAATAAATTAAAATGTAAGAGTAAACCGAATGATGTATTATTTTTATTACATGAAACCCACAGTGATAATGCTTTATTTATATTCTGGAATAGAACAGAATACACCTCAATATCTAAAGTTTTCTGGAAAAAACATAAACAAATTCAGGTTGTGCACTACAGTGATCATACCAGTGCTGCATTAATTGCATAAAAATCTAAATCGCATATGGACCTGTGCAATTATTTAATCTTAATATTACAATGAAATTTTTGATCAAATCCTGCCTCACACAAATTCAATTTTTAACTAAAAAGAATAAAACATGTTATAACCATTAATTCAATCAAATTTCCAACAAACATTAATTATTTTAATTAATTAATTCATCTTCTATTCCACTTATCTTGTACAGGGTCGTGGGGGGGCGGGGCAAGTTACACCCTGACCAGAGTTCCAATCCATCACAGATCACGCAGAATTTAAAAAAGGCAATTTGTGAACACCAATAAGCCTAATCTGCATATCTCTGGACTGTAGAAAGGAAACCGGAGTACCCTGAGGAAACCCACCAAGCAAGTGGGGGACATGTAAACTCTACACACCACTACACCAACACACTATGCTTTATATAATAAAAATTTAATTGAAATTAATTGAAACTAAAAATCAAACGTCTGCAAAATATTAATATGCCTAGAGATATAACACAATTAAAAAAAATAAATCCGATCACCAGTGTAAGCAATTAGATGCCTGCAACAGATTTCCAGATTTCCAAACCATGACACATTTTTAACACGAGCAAAACTATAAACTCAGTGATAGAGAGAATCTTCAGGCAAACTTAAACTCCTCCTTCCCTGGCAGCTAACTTAATAAGTAGGATGATTGCAACTAAGAACAAAGGACTGCTAATAATCTCGATTCAGCTTTCACTGTCAGCAGAAATGGGGCTCCAGACAAGCAGGGGCTAAACGCTACTCCCATAACAGCGAAGTTGATCTATATTTTTAATATCTAGTAATATTATGAGCTCGTAAAAAAGAGGAGCGCTGATGGCAGCTATAACCTCACACAGAGCCGTCTTCTTTTATTTGTTTCAGCAGCCAGCGCACCATGTAACTATTAAACAAACTAAGCAGGACCTTTGGGAAAGCCGTGTGTGAAATTTATGGAGTTCTAAGACATGTTATATCTGTACCGATGTGATCCCTTCACTAATGATTTCCAGTGCTGTTTGCACCAGTCTAACCGATAAACGCCTGCTAAGAACCTGATGAAACAGCAGCAAAGGTTTGTTTTCCTCATGGTTTGAATAGGAATCATGCAATGACTAATTACTAATTATTTTCTTATAAAATCTTAACAAGAATTATTTGATTGTAGTAAATGAAGGATCATCTGTAAATTCTAGCTACTATAATTAAATCAATAACATGATATACAATAAACGGATCATGCGGCACTCTTTAACGAATTTAAAAAAATCCATTTAAAAAAATGAATAGTAATACTACTAGGGCGGCACGGTCTTTTAGTGGTCGGGACCGGGTTCGAGTTCCATCTCGGGTCTGCGTGCAGGGAGTTTGCATTTGCATTTCTCCCTGTGCTTGGTGGGTTTCCTTCGGACACTCCGGTTTCCTCCCACAGTCCAAAAACATGCAGTTTTGCGTATGTGTGTGTGTGTGTGTGTGTGTGTGTGTGTGTGTGTGTGTGTGTGTGTGCACCCTGTAATGGATTGGCACCCCGTCCAGGGTGCACCCTGCTCTATGCCCTAAGTCTCCTGTGATTGGCTCCAGGCCCCCTGTGACCCTGTATACAGGATAAAGCGCTATAGACAGTGAGTATGTGAGTGAATAATACTATTAGACACACATACCACGAGCTTTAATTAATATAATTAGTAATGCAACTCTTGTCCTCACCTTAACCTCAGAAAATGTAATCTGATGGATCTTTTTTCTCCTATAAATTGTTGTTTGTTTATTTGTTTGTTTGTTTGGATGAAAGATATTTTCCTCATGATATTTCTATCATTGTTGTTTAAAATGTAATTGAAATACTACACACAATAATAATACATCATATCTTCACTAACTTATACAGTCTTTTCAATGAAGTGTACTTGATTATTATTATTATTATTATTATTATTATTATTACATCTTTGGGAGTTTAAAAAAAGCATAAAATTCTAGTGATTATTGGCTTTGTTTCATTAATTGCTGTTTACTACTTTTTGTAGTGTTGTTTGAATAAGGACAGTACTGTATGTTTTTGCAATACATTCACATAATAAGTTGAAATACATGGAATATACAGTACAGTATGGCAACTTATTTGAAATTTGTTCCTTCACTACACTGCCTATAAAAAAAAATGTTAAAACATAAAAAATACATCCAGTTTACTCTGTATTGAATAATAATAATAATAATAATAATAATAATAATAATAATAATAATAATAATAAAAGCTGGTTTAAAATAATTTGGCCTAGTGTAATATAACTGTAACATATAGGTGGCACACAAACATCACAATAGAACATAGAAAGTGGCACTGAGGCATCTAAAGGTGTTTCTAAATAAAGGCATATACGAAAACCTTTCTCGAATATGTGGACATATACCATTTGCCCATATGTCACGTTTATGTACGGGTTATAGCAAAGAGAAAATGTGTATATTTTGTATTAAAAAAATAATAATAATAAAAACAACAAAGAAAAAACCTTTCCACTTCTAGCATCCGTCCTTTTCTGTAATTATAGTTTAAACAGACAATCTGTGTATAGTATATTTTACTCTTATTGCTTTTAGTTTTCTCCTCCCAAAGCATTACTGGAAAAACAAAAACAAATAAAAAACCTACAGTATAACGAGTGGGTCACTGAAGTGGGCTGAAAAATATCAGCTTATATTAAGATCTAAATCTAGGGCCATAGTGCTCATATTTGGTTCTAGTTTCTTTGCTTATTTTACTTTATATATGTGTGTGTATAATTTTCTTTTTTGTTCAGACTTAGGAAAATTACAAGGCATCTTACACATTTACTGTTCTAACACTGAACAAAACACACAAGGTGATTAAAAGAAAAAAAGATACAAAAAAAAAAAAAACATTATGTAATCCCAAAATTACATACAGAACATTTCTCTAACGTCTTGAGCTCATTGAAATTCCTTGTGGTTTCTTGTAGCTGATTCTAGCAGAGAACCAGGGGTGAGCCCATTTAATTAATGTTCTACATAAAGTCTTCTCTAAATGGTTTGCTAAACTCAATCCAGCATGTCTAAAAATCTTAACATAAGTGTAAATGTCAACTCCATCACAAAAAAATTGTGCATAATATTAAAACCGTTAATGTTGTGTAGCCTTTCATTTAACCATTTTTTCTGTAATGGCTTTTTTACTGGCAACCAACATTATTCTGAACATGTGCAGAATCCAAGCTGGTTACAACAGCGACATTCTAATCGAATTAGTCTATGGTTAGAGATCACAGGACGATCCCAGAACATATGGATGTGGTTTGTTTTCTCCACCTGACAAGATCGCTCATATATCTTATATTTTCTCATTTTATTTAATTTTGCACAAAATTTTATTAAAAAAAAAAAAAAAGCGAAAAAAAAAAAAAACTTATACAATACAATATACAACATTAAATACAACAAAATACAAGCAGTCTTGTCAGAAGTGTTCGTTTCCAGGGCTGTAATGGAGGCTAAACTCAGTTTTGAAAGAAGAAATTGTGAACCTCTGACTAGCATATAATCTCCCCTGACTAGTATTTACCCACCTCTGAGCAGCATTAACACAGCTGTTTTCTACATACATTTTCATACAAGTTATTTCTAGAATATCTGTTCGACAACTCCAGTTATTTATATTGTTTTGCCAGATCAAAATGTAATGTACTCTATATTGGGCTGCTTATTCAGCATTGATTGTCTACTATGATGACCATCCACATCGTCTCTTTCGTCAGCCACTTGATCAGTTAATGTTTGACAACATGAATATACATTACAAAGAAGTCTGAAGCGCGAAAATGGCAAGTCTCCTTCTGACGACCAAAGCAAAATACCTCAAACACCAAGCAAAAAAATAAACAACAACATAAAACTGTGTTGTGAATATTGTATATTATTATTATGTAGTAATGTGATTGATAGTCACATCACGGTGTTCAATTCCCACCATGCAGTTTGCATGTTCTCTCCGTGCTTGGCGGGTTTCCTACCCGTCCTCCAGTTTCCTCCCACAGTCAAAAGACATGCAGAGTAGGCGTTCCCAACTTGCCTGGAGTGTATGTGTGTGTGTGTGTGTGCCCTTCAATGGATTGGCACCATGTCCAGGGTTCCTGGGACCCAGTATAAAGGATAAGCCGCAAGAAAAAGATGAATGAATGAATAATATTACTTTTTTTTTCTCACTCAAAGGTTCTTTCATTGTTTTATACTCTTAACGATGATTAATAAACTTCATGGAACTCAGAATCTCATGCACACAAATTAAGAAAAATGTCGGAATGAAATGTATTTTCTGCCCATTAATTAACAAAACATAGGACAAAATTTGATCTCATCCCCAAGCAATAGCATTTTGAGTGTTCGGCATAGTAAAATCTCAATGTATATTTTTAATAACAACTACAAGCTCATAAATGTTGAAAATAACAAATCTTATAGAGGTACGTATAATATCTATCTATCTATCTATCTATCTATCTATCTATCTATCTATCTATCTATACTTCCTTCTGGAGTATTGTATATTGTTAATTGTTAACTGGAGATAAAACAGTGAGGATTTTAAAACATCAAAAGAAAAAGAAAAAAGAAACAATCTGGATTTCCATCAGTTGTGTGGCTGGGAGACACGGCCAAGCCACACGGCTCACACACTCGCTAGGATTTCAGGAGCAGGACAGAAGGCTGCGTGTGTCCGATTAACCACCGGCATAATAAAATCAACCAATCATTTTTGATTTCCATTGAGTGGGGATAAAAATGTCACGGCAGGCTTCTGGAAGGCTGAGATACTATTCGTCACTGACTGAGGGATGAGCTTGTGTTCGAGCTAGCCTATGATTTATGATTTACGATGAGAATGACCTGTCCTACTTGTCGTGAGATTTTTGGGGGGGTTCTGATGGTCTTTTCTTGATTATCATGCTTAACTGTTGTTCTTTGGCTAGTAATGCATATTTTCTGTACATAATACTCATTTCTTCTATCTATTTTAAAGCACTTGCCATCGTTGGGGCACTCATGCTACCGGAGTATTTAGTTCGTTTCTAAGGTTTTGGCAGGGTGCCACCTGGTGGTCTGGGAGGAACAGCTGCACCTGAACAGGTTCACCTGAACAGTACATCAGCAAGAAATAAAAAGGTTACTTGTGTGGGTCTGTGTGTGTGGAGTTTGCATGTTTTCCCCGTGCTTTGCGGGTTTCCTCAGGGTGCTCTGGTTTCCTTCCCCAGTCTAAAGACATTCAAATTAGGCTAACTGGTATATCAAAATAGCCCTTAGTGTGTGAGCGAGTGTGAGGGTGCCCTGTGACAGATTCGCACCCTGTTCAGCGTTTACCCTGCTTAGAGCCCCCAGTCCCCTGTGGTAGGCTCCAGGTCTTCAGCAACCCTGTACCTGCTAGTTTCTAAACAGATGAGCAGAAATCAGAATATATGTATTGAGACAATATACACACTATGTTACAAAAATATACCTGTTGGCTTGGGGTAGGTGGCAAGAGCTTGAGTGGGGAAGACCTACAGGTCTACAACTTATATGTAAATACATGAGTTCTACAGCTGTGGCCAAAGGTTTTGAGAATGACACAAATATTAAAGTCTGCTACTTACTGTAAGTATAATTCCAAGCATCTTATAAGTGTTCTAGGCTTTTATTGACAGTTACATTAAGTTTATGCAAAGAGTCAATATTGCACCCTTCTTTTTCAAGACCCCCGCAATGGAATGCTGTCAATCAACATCTGGGCCACATCCTGATTGATGTGATTCATCATTATTTGAAGTTTGTCAGAATATGTTTGTTTTTTTATTTGTCCACCCGCCTCTTGAGGAATGACCACAAGCTCTAAATGGGATTAAGGTCTGGGGAGTTTCCTATCCACGGACCCAAACTTTTGATGCTTTGTTCTCCGAGCCACAAAAGTTATCACTTTTGCCTCATAGCAAGGTGCTCCATCATGCTGGAAAAGGTTATTCTCAAACCTATGGCTGTATATGGAATGTTCTGAAATTAAATCACTACCATGAATGTGCATATTTTCAAAAATATAACTTAGGTCAGGGTTTTACATAAGCAACGACCTGGGGCTAGTAAAAAAAACATTATGGGTCAGTTAATTGGGTAGTTGATGGTCCATCTGGCCACACCCCCTGTAACTCCACCTCAGTAGCCACAAGTCATTTAGGATTGTCAAGATCTTCCTAAACTACCTTTAGCATATATATTTTTTTACATCGCTGTCAGGTTCCATATGGATCAAACTCCAGATTCAGGAGTTCCCTCGTAGTACCAGGTTTAAAGTTAATGAGTGAGTTTCTGTTGCTTTTCTACCACTAGAGTAAATCAGTAAAACCTACAGTAAGGAGTAAAACCTAGGTAGTACATGACTAGGTAGTACATGTATTACGTGAGCAAGAGCTTATCCTCCGATGATGAAAACCAACCAGCTCATTGCTGTTTGAACAAATCATTGCAATCAGTGTATTTACAATTTACAGTTTATAGAAAAGAGTTTTTTTATATTTATTTTCCCCCCTAGGCCATTCTAAATAAAATCTATGGAGCTAGGTGCCAGAGGGGAAAAAGATGGACAATGCTTAGGTGTTTTGTGATTTATTTTATTATTATTGTTTTTTTTTTATATATATTTAAGCCACAGCAGAATTGATCAGTGTGATGCGTTTCTGGTGGTCATATCTGTTCCCAAGCAGAGCTGTACGAATACCCCTCTCTTTACTACAGCTGCAGGGGCACCTTGGGAAAAGTAGGCCACGTCACTGCGCCTTAGTTGGCTATGTACAACCCTCTCCACCCCCTCCTAAACACTCACATGGTATCACCTAACCTCCTCCCTGCTGTCCAATGGAGTGCAGTAAAATGCATTTTTCTTCATGCTGGGAGGGGCAGTAAGTGTGTGTGTGTGTGTGTGTGTGTGTGTGTGTGTGCGTGTGCGTGTGTGTGTGTGTGTGTGCGTGTGTGTGTGTGTGCGTGTGTGTGTGTGCGTGTGTGTGTGTGTAACACGCTGCCATGCCAAAGTGATTCCCCCTTTTCCATGCACAATTGGTCACAGGCTGCACATTTTCCCTTCTGATACTGCAGGCGGAGGGAAGAGCTTTCACAGTGAGCAGCCGAGAAAGGGAACAAAACAAAAAGGGGGAAAAAATAGAAAGCAAAAATAAGTAAATAAATAAATAAATAAAATAAAAAGATGGAAAAAAAAATCTGTATACAATACAGGATATTAGCATCATATTTTATAGGCAACATAATGAATAAGTGTAAAAATAGTGCTCCTCCATCCCCTATCAATATTTCCTTCCTAATTTTTAAGCAATTGAAACTAATCGATTTTAAACCAATTCTGTTGAATTCTTGAGTCTGACTGGTAAGCAGGATGAATTTTGAATCAGAAAGTGTTATCTATTTATTTGTTCATTTGATTATGTTTTATAAAACATGCTAACTTAATAATCGTCCACAAATGATACAGCACAGCCTGAGACGGGTTACTCCTAATAGATCCAACAGTACACCATTAGCTCCAGCTGCAATGTAATTCCACTTTTTATATACAAGCTATTTTTTGAGCCTTAAATTAATGCATAATGTTCCATTTTTTTCTAATAATTCATATACAGGGGGTGTGAACAAATTACAATTGGGGAAACGAATTGTACTCAAATTTAGATGTCACTTCAGAAGAACATTCAGACATTCAAATCTTCAAACCAATAAAACCAAAGAGAAATGATTTGAATGGATTTCCGGACATCCCATAATACTATAAATAATAGTATCAATTAGATTTACACTTAGATCTAAGTATAAATGGATTAAAAAGTATCATATGTTTGTGTTTAACAAATAAAAACTGTTGGTCTTGACTTACTGCTGACGTGTGAAAAGAACATTAGGATATGCATTTAGAAGAAACTTAATCAGTTTGGTTTGCTCATAGAAACAAAAATCATTTAAAAATCACTTTGTGTTTTTTCCCCATAATTCTTCTCTAAATTCTATGCAGTAATTACACATCCTTGATGATTTTATTATCATCTCGGTATATATGGATTACATTATAATGCTGATGATAAAAAAAAAAAAACTTAAAAAAAGGATTTTGGAGATATCACAGGTATCATCAGCGTTTTTTTTATAATCACTATAAACTTCAGCTATGTTTACATTACAGGCAATTACAATAAATTTTTTTTTTGGTCAGATCAAATTTGCATGTCACACTGGTTCACATTCATAATCACAAGTGAGTTTTATCGAACTCCAATGTGGACGCATCTGTGCTCTGAATATGCTTTGGATTTTGGAGGACGGCAAGCAGTTAGTCGGGTGTATTTGATGAGGAATACACCCGGAGGAAGTAAGAAAGCCAGACACCTCACTTTAGCTTCAGTGTTAGCAGTTTCTGCTAGCATGTCTATGATATCCCCATGCTGAATGACATCAGTGATCCCCCTACAAAGTGCAGAGTCGAAAAAAAGCTGCATGAATCCTGATCTGAAAGTTGGCATTCAATTCACATCACCACAGATTAGATGTACAGTACTGTGCAAAAGTCTTAGGCGCCATATCATCTGTAGTACAAATTGTAGTACAAAGGAGCGAGTGTGACAAAGTTACCAAAAGAACTCGTATTCTCCAGCATGCTCAGTAAAACCTAACAGCTGTTTTACTTACAGTACTGTGCAAAAGTCTTGGGATCATCCAGACAAAAGCCGTATGCAATGATGCTTTTGAAAACATTTCTACATTAAAACAAACTTCTATAAAAAGCATTAAGTAATAACATAAACAATAAACGGTCAATATTTGGGGCGGAAACTCTTTGCTTGAACGTAAGCGATAGTGTTCGATACAGATGTGTGCAGTATTCTAAATAAAACAGCTGTTAGGTTTTACTGAGCATTCTGGAGAATATGAGTTCTTTTGGTAACTTTGTCACACTCGCTCCTTTCTATTTTCATGCAAAACCCAGGAGTCGACATTATTGATTTTTTTTCCCCATCTGAAAACTGGTCTGTCATGTAATATGTCGCATACTTTACAGGCGTGCAAATATTCTTCTGTAATGTTATTTATTCATTAATTTTAGTGTGTCTTTGTAGGGAATGGCCTTGTACATAATAATGCAGACATAATAAACTTATATAACAAAATTTGTACTACAGATAATATGGTGCCTAAGACTTTTGCACAGTACTGTATAACTCATCTATTAATCACTTTAGGCTGGTAATTTGAAATGTACATACAGTAGTATTTGATTGTAAGCAGCTTCCAAAATGCAATATTTGTCCAATGAACAGTTAAAGTAACTCCTAAAATAACAAAAATAACTCCAAATTTGTAGGTTTTACCTTTGACTAGTGTCACCATCATGGTGTTAATCAACAAAATGCTAACCAATTATGTTTTAGATCATGGTTAGATAAATTGTAGACAAAAAAAAAACAAAAAAAAAACAACAATTCATCCCTCTTTTGTATTCTGTCCGTAATGGCTATCAGTGTTGTGTTGAGTTGTGGAGGAGTAATGGAGGGGATGTAAGGCTGTTCCTTAACAATATAATTTATTGAGGAGCACAATAGCGCATCCACAACACTCAAAGAGGCTGAAAGCTGCCCGCAGGCCCGCACTGTAATGCTGAACACACACACACACACACACACACACACGAATCATCAGCCTGGAAAAGTGCCATTCATTTGATTATGATATATTTTACAGGAAATAAAGTACAATACTTACCTTGTTATGTATTACATTATCATTTACTTACATATTTTTGTTTCACAATTCATGATGAAAAAGAACCTGGACAATGTGTCCTCATGTCCTGGCCACTAATTAGTGTAGCTTTAAGACTTTAAATACCCATTTGAACAATATTATGAACTCATCAACATTAATGAATGTAAATGTTTCACCGAATGTACAAACACACACAGCTGGATGAAGCTGCTTACTTTTGACGGTGAGGTACATGCTCTTGCTGATGTCAGCGCCCACGTCGTTGCTGACTTTGCACAGGTAGTAGCCACTATCCTCCTCCAGCACATGTTTGATGAGCAGTGAGCCTCTCTCCAGCAACTGCACACGAGATCCTGAGTTCAGCACGATGGGCTGGAACTGAGGAACTCCCGCACCTGGGAACACAGCGTCGCAAGGATGCAAAAAAAAGAAATCAATCACATATGATTTCATACATTCATTTCAGTAAAACTAAGCAGCTAATTTCCTTATAAAATTGTATGTGAAGTTCTATTTTAAGCGAAGCACATCAATGATTGACCTTGTTTGATTGATTGCTGTTAACTTTGTCTAGTATGTTTTGAATGTAGAACCTCTTTGAAGATATTCATGCGCTACAGCAGTTATTTGCACGTGCATAAGACTTTTGCACAGAACTGCACACACACACACACACACACACACACACACACGCCTTTATACACACACTTCTACAGTACATTGTCCCTGTATACTGGATACAGCGGTATAGACAATTAGTGATTTCACATCTCTGTGGCTTCATTGTTAATGTCTTGGTTACCTTTAGAATGCTTCCACACAATTGTAGGAATCGGGTTTCCTTTAGCCGAGCAATTCAGAATAACAGATTTGCCATAGATTCCATCTTGGTCCCGAGGTTGCACCTCAAAATGTGGTGGGACTATGAAAAAAAAACAAAAAAAAAAAAAACGAGGAAATAAGAGTCCACATTATTAGACATGCATGTACCCGATACAAGGATTGTCCAAGCGTAGTGTAAATGTGAAATGTGTAGTACTCGCACCTTTAATCACAACACTGTGTTGAATTCTTAACTTAGATTTTACATACGGCATTGATTAACCTTCAATGACAGGAATTTTTGGTTGGGAAAACTTGTCAAAAACAACATTCTTTCGGCATTGTCCTGATGGTGAACGTCATCACGACATTGTTACAGCTGTATTACAACAGCCAGCCTACATTCCTCCTGGGCACTGCCACCTACAAGGCTCCTACTTCCCAAGTTTCTACTAAAAAAACTAATTCGTGTTGAAAAAACATTCAGAGGAAGATCGTGTGTTGGATGTTCAATAATCTAAGACTTATAATAAACAGATTTATGGGAATTATTTCGATCCGGTCCTTTAGCATACGGCTACCCTTGAAAAGCTGGGTTTTCGTTCATTTTCATTCGTCCTCTGACCTTTAACAATGAGCTGAATGCTGTGCTCCACTGCAGCTGCCTCGTTGCGGGCGATACAGGTATAGCTTCCGTTGTGGATCTCAGACAGGTTGGAGATGCGAAGTGAGCTGGTGAAGTCGATATTGTCGATAGTGACTCCTAAGCTGGCATTGATCGGCTTGCCATCCTTGTGCCAGGTAATGGACATGGGCAGGTCGCCGGAGGTCACCACGCAGGGGATGAAGACTCTTTGACCAATGGAGGCACTTTGGGAGTCTGAGTGCTGGATCAAAGGTGGAACTGAGGCGAGAGAAACAACACTTGAATTTAGTAGAACATTAACATCACTAACATTTATTTGTCTTGTCAGACGTTGATTATTAATTTTCTACAACAGCATGGCTCTGGTTGATGAAGGAGAAATCACCGGCAAATACAAATACACTCATTGTCATGAATGATATTTTCTATATAGCAGATGTGGTAAATATTCTATGATCAGTAATGAACACGTTCAAATCTATTGTTATTTAATATACAGAAAATAAAATATATTAAAATTGCGATATTTACTTGAGAAAATGCTTATTTAACATTTAAGCAGTATCCAAGCTTTCCTTGGGAAAAATGTCAGCTTCAGGACAGCGTTGTGTTTTGTGGCATTCTTGTCTTATTCATTTTCAGATAAAGAAAGGCAAGGAGTGTTTAAGGTTGCTATAATGCAAATAACTCCTTTGTTTTATGGCCGTTCCAAAACATTAAATCTAACATAAATATGAAATTGTACCATTTAACTACTATCACAAATTAATACAATTAAATTAATCATTGATAACTTGAGAGACAGCAATTATAAAACAGTTGCTTCTGGCCCATTAATTTGATTAGTTGAGCGACATTGCTAGAGTGCTACAGTATACTGTAATTCCTAGAACCACACTCAGATGTATTAACGTGTGTATCCCTCTTCTGTGATGATGTTTGGCAGGTAAAATCCCACTTCTTGGTGGAGATGGTTACTACAGACAAATCAGCAGCAAAAATATAATTACCTTTTTGGCTTAAAAAAAATACAATTTCTCAGTCAAAGTGAAAAAAGAAGCATTCTTAGCCGGACTGTACAAAGCACTGAGAGCTAGCTGGCGACCTAGACAACACAACGTTCTACCAATACAGGGTTGCTTTTTCACAATCTAGTTCTTTTATCTGAGAAAAAAAAAAAAAAAATTGACACATTGTGCCTGAAATGATGTGGCCCGATACACCTCCGGGGTCCAATTCGATTCCCGCCTCGGGGTCTGTTTGCATGTTCTCCCCGTGCTTGATGGGTTTCCTCCGGGTACTCCAGTTTCCTCCCACAGTCCAAAGACATGCAGATTACTGGCGTTCCCAAATTGAAAGCAGTGTTTGAACGAGTGTGTGTACACTAACTAGGATTGGTACCCCATCTCAACCCTGTTTACAGGATACAGCAGTATAGACGAGGACTGAAACGCACTGAAATGTCATTTATATTATACTCCTTTTTTATTCGTATACCTGCTGTATAAAGCAATCTTGCGCGTGCGATCATGATAATTCTGAATATCAGCATGGATGTGATTACTCGTCACCCTGCAGCCTCGTGCAGAAAGTAAATGCCTATATTAACTGTAACTGCACTTTTGCCAATGCATTATTGCTTAATTTAACTCCTCAGGATGTGCTACTGTAGGGAAAATCAACTTGTACTGTAAGCAGCGGATCGTGGGATATTCTTGGCTGGTTATTCTTTACATGCCATTTTATACCGTATTCACAAGCTGTATGACTTTCTGAAGAATATCATACAGTAAGTGTATTTAAAGACATAACCATACAAATATAAACTACTGTATAGTAAAAGCCTTTTATACGCAGTGAAATAATACTGCCTTATCTCGTACTTCGTGTTCAACAGGAAAATTCTCTAGCTGTTTGTGGTGATTAATGGAGCATTTCATTATGCTGTGTATTTAACCCTACTACTAATCTTGATTCTAGATGTTATCAAGAATCGACCGCTGAACGCAATGAAAACCATCACATACCGTGTGATGACGAGACAAACACCAAGCACATGTCATCACACGTAATATAATTGGCAATTTTCAAGCACGAGGTCCCGCTCTGCCTGGAACACAAGCCACTGTGGCTCGAAAATCTGCAGATTTCACCGAGGAGGAGGCATAATGTGAGCTAATGAGGGGAGAAGCAGAGCAGTGAAGAGGAAAAAGACAACTATAAAAGGGTTATTTCCTTTCCCGGCAAATTTAGCATAATGCATTCTCAGGGGACCCAGCCATGGTGTGCATCAGCCTGTCGCGAGAATCAATGAGTTAAAATAACGTTGAACTAAAGCAGCACTTCACTGCTTATTTAATTCACAACAAAGTGGGGATAATGGACTCTAGGGATTCCCTCCTAGCTGCTTCAGAATTTTAAGCATGAACAAATTAGCTAACTCAATCGTGGAGATGTTTTTTTTTTTTTTTTTTCCCCCCCATCACTGATGGCATCCACTCAAAAGAGTAACAAGATGACTGAGAGGATGCTGGCGATGCTACTTGAGCGCATGTGGATGGCGATGATTTTTTAAGTTGGACTGGATGCTGGTGCCGTGGATAAACATTACATTACAACGGCGTAGAAATTTATAACCGATTATAGTCATTGTCTTTATTGTCGAATTCAGTGATGGCTGGTCGTGATATCGGAAAGAGGACAAAATCTAATCTCTCTCAATAGCTTAACGAGTTGGGCAGGGCAATAAGTCACGAGATCTTATTGCAAATATAATAAGCAAACGATGAGAGAAAAACTACTACACACGCAACTACTGTAAAAGCAGAAACGCAGAAGAATTTGTGATTTTTACGCTTGCAGTGCCTCGATTCAGTCCACGTTCCATCCAAATAGCAGACATGCCAAACAGGAAAAAAATGTCATTAATACCTTGGTTAGATTGTGCTTGGCTAATTTCTGCTCTGTGGCAGAGGGAGTCTTGCCTGCTGTGAATGAGAGAAGGAGTGGCCGAGAATGATCGGGTAATGAAGGAGTGACTTCACCTTCTGTAAACACAGGGAATGGCATATCTTGCACAGTGATATCTACACCTATGCACAATGAATGCGATATCTCGAGTCTCAAGGGTTTTAGTTGGAGTTTGCCTGTCCACCCCGTGCCTGGTGGGTTTCCTCTGGGTCCTCCGGTTTCCTCCCGCAGTCCCAAGACATGCAGATTAAGCCAACTGATAAAGCTCTAGGCGTCCTGTGACCATCTACAGGATTAGCAGTATAGGTGAGTGAGTGAGTGAGTGAAAATTGTATACAAATGTGGCTGGAGACACCATGCTAGTTTTTATACAGTACAACCGCTGATGGTGCTCTTGGGCTTAATTCTGCAATGCCAATTGGATGGCAATTATATAAACAAATGTTATATAAACAATTATAGTTTTACTTTAGTCTTATTCCGTTTATACAGCAACTCCTGGTCTTGTCCTATAATGTGTTGGACATAATGCTCACGTGATGGAATAACCTGAAGTCTTTCTGTACCCCCTAAACCTGTCAACAAATGAAACACGTGTCAAAGCACTTCTTGCCAGCTGACCTTTTACAGTAACGTGGACGCTCCTATGGATCTGTTTCTCGGGGTCCACCAGAACGTAACACGTATACTCGCCCTCGTCCGAGTTCTGCACATTAGACAGCTTCAATGTGCCGTTGTTCTCAAAGGCACGCTGGCGATGGTTAAACGGGAGGAGGTTGGAATCTTTGTACCACTTGATGGAGTAGTAGGGGTAGCCAATGATGCGGCAGTGAATGAACATGTCCCGCCCCGCGATGGCAGTGAGGTTTTTCATTGGGCGGATACTGGCAGGACCTGTTAGGGAAAAGAAAGCATCAGGGATGTCAGCATGCTTATGTTCGTGTTGAATGCTGACCCTTTGTTGTTTGAGTTGCACTACTAAGCACTAAACAGTTTCAGAGCCTAGAAGTGCCTGAACTAGAGCTGTTATGCATTTTAAAATATAATTACGCTATAATAAAATCGATTCTCTAATCTGATCATGGTTATCAGTCAGTTTATTCTGCAGCATATTTGAATACAGAAACAACTCAGCAGCCAACTATTTATGCACTTAAAATATCAGAGCTATATAAAAAATAAAAAAAAAAGAGCTTGAATTCAAATTACGAGGCATTATTCACCTGAATCTCATAAGATTCACTCTATTGTGCTGGAGCGCAGAGATAAAAACTAAAATTGTGTTCTGTTACACACAGATTGCTGTGTACACAATTCAATTTCATCATGGAAATTACTTATATAAATGACTATTCATATAACAAACTATTTATAATGCCAATTACAGTATAACCAGCATACAAACCTTATGTTAACATTATGCAAATTTTGCAAACTATAAAAAAAAAATCCGTAGATTAAAATTCCAGCTTGTGGCCACTTTATTGGATACGTCTACCTTGTTGGTCCAGCGTGCAGATGTTCAGTAACTAAACAAAACTATATTATATATAGTACAATTAAAAACACCTATTGGATGACCAACCCAATTACTGTCTGTTTAATTGTCTTAAGGTGAACAGCTGAGAAATTGTCCAACCTATACAGTACATCTAAAAATTATACTGTGGATTTTTTTTGTGATTTAATTAAAATAATGGAACTCTCATATATTTAAGGTTCATTACTTGGAATATTATAAGACTTTTTTGTTTAATTTTGAGATTATGGCTTATTGCATACGAAAATGAAAAATCCAGCATCTTAAAATATGAAACGATTTCATTTCTCACGTTTGAGTAAATTACTATTCATACAGCATAAAGACTGTGTATCTCTTGGTCTAGTTTAAATTCATGAAAAGTATTTATGGGAAGTTAACTGAAACATGCACTAGCAACAGGAATAACGGAGGCCTTAAGAAGATTGGCAAGCAAAGCCGATTAAAGAACTTGGGAAAGATTCACAAGGAGTGAAGTGAGGTTGTGGTCAGTGCATCAAGAGCTACCATTTACAGACATCTTCAGGAAATGGGCTACAACGGATGCATTCCTCTGCATATCCACCCACTGCTGAACCAATAATAGAAGTATCTTACTTGAGCTAAGGAGAGAAATAACTGAACTGTTGCTCACTATCGTTACTGTGCTTGATTGGCCAGTAACCTCACCAGACCTGAGCCCTATAGAAATTGAATCATATTAAAAGAAAGATGAGAAACCCCTGCAGTACAGATGAGCTAAAGGCTGCTATCAAAGCAACCTGGTCTTCAATAATGCCTCAGCAGTGCCACTGGCTGATCACCTCCATGCCAGGCCGCATTGACGCAATAATTTGTGCTAAAGGAGCCGCGACCAAGTTTTGAGTGTATACTGTACGTGAACATATTTTTCATAGGTTGGACATTTCTGTATTTTTAATCCTTTTCGGGTTGGTCTGAGATACTGGATTTTGGATTTTCTACTGGGAGATCCAGTGGAATTCTGAGGTTCCATCATTGTAGCAACTGTTTGGGGAAGACCTACATATGACTGAAGTAATCAGTTGGGTCAGTTGGGTAATGAGTTATGGTAGGTTTAGCTGAAAAACTCTGAAGTAAGCTCATGCCAAAACAACATCAAATACAAGAATATACTGACTGCCTCTCTGGAACAAAAAAAAAACATATTTAACACAAACTTCATAAAGTGTAATGTGAGTGCATTTTTGTTTGTTTTTGTCGGAGGAGTTGATCTGACAAGCACCTCTTACGTTTATTCGCGCCTGGTAGGAGACCGATCCGGCAGAGTTGTTGCAGGTGCAACGGTAGACGCCGCCATCGGTGACCTGCGTATGCGAGACATTCAGGTAGCTGAGCACGTGACCCTCGACTGTGACGAAGCGATCCATGCGGTGGTGGCTGTCCTTGATGACCGGCTCATCGTCCAGTGTCCATGTTACGCTGGGGAGTGGGGTGCCTTTGACGTGACACACCAGGGAGATTGGCTCATTGGGGCTCACCACCTTCTCGCTGAAGGCCGACAGGATCTTCGGAGTGCCGTCTGAGAAGGAGATATGGAGTGAGGGGAAGATAAAATAAACACCAAACATTTTCTCATCTCCACAGTGATTTATGCAAATTGTATATATACAAGTATTGTTTTAGTTTTATTGTGTTTTTAGTTCATAGTATGAGTGTCATTACTCTCATGACATTATTCGCAATGCACAAGATCAGTCATAACTCTGTATGTGACAGCAGTACTGAAATGATATACTGTACATTATACTAAACAGCACTATTAATGTTATACAGTTTTAGGCAGTGCAACAATGCAACGCTATTCACATTCTTGTGCTAAAAAACTGAAGGCCATGATCTTTCTTAATTTTTTATCATTTTAAGTTCAAATTTAATATGTAAACAATCAGTTTTAATTAAATTGCTAATACAAGTAAACAATATATTATTGAGGTCAATCCTGATCTATCTATCTATCTATCTATCTATCTATCTATCTATCTATCTATCTATCTATCTGTATACACCTTTTAGTACCCAATACGGATAATAATCACTTCACTAACTTGATTTGCAACATAAAAAAGACAATTAAACAAAATTATCAGCCTTTTTTTTTTTATTTAACATGAAACATTGAAACTAATCCTAAATAGCTAGGAAATGTATTTGGTGTTTATTTTTTTTTAGCATTATTATTATTATATTTTTTGAAACAGACATTTTTACGGTGGCCGAGAAGTGCAAAACAAGTTAACAAAACGAAAACAAAATAACAAATTAAAAACCACAATAACAAAACCAAAACCAAAATAACAAAACCCAAAACTAATTTGTTATTTTGTTTTGCGTTTTGTTAATTTGTTTTCGGTTTTGCTATTTTGATTTTTAGTTTGTTATTTTGTT